>JAULBZ010007913.1:0-11116 GCA_032360805.1 Neoturris breviconis | reverse complement strand
TTATATGTAGGGGTACCGATAGCTGACAAAATAGGTCGAAAAGACGGGATACCATTTTTCAAGGGTTTATGTACCTTAGCAAAACCATACATAATACCTGGGTTAGATCCAGATGGACTAAGTTTCTTGTAAGTTGCTTCAGTTATAAATTCTTTGTTAAACAGTTTTAAATGATTTCTTAAGCCTATTTTCCATATGGATAATATAATTTAAATCTTTACCTGGTGGAATATCTAACTTAGCAAACTTAGTAGGATCAGACAATAGAGATTCTATAGCCGTAACATAGATATTCCTGTCAAGAATCACAACAGTGTTACCCTTATCAGCCTTTTAGATGACCAAATCTTTTTGATTAAGCAATGCTTTAAAAGCAAGTTTTTACAGGTATTTACTGTGGGGAACACTGTTGTAGTTCTTATATATTAAGGTTCTATGATGAAAATAAGAATTAAGGGTATAATGGGGCGCCAAATTTCTCAATTTTTTATTATATTTTAAATTGTATATTACATTGTGCTTAAAATTCGGTTACCATGGCAACACTACCTTAGATATAAAATTAAAAGTACAAAGTTCGTATTACCTATAAAGAAAAAAGTCCGAAAATGTCAGATTAAAAACTGTTTCCAAAATTATCCTAGAACAACTGCCAGGGGTGGATTCCAACCCTCCAAGCTAACAATAAACATTAAGAAAAAGCCGAGGCGCTAATTCGAATAATTACGGTACGCCCGTTTTGATCGAATGTAGAACTATAACAAACAGACAAGATATATATTTATGAAAGATGGCTAATATGTGAACTCTTATTTGACACTATTTTGTTAGATCTGTGGTAGGATATAGTAAATATCTGTACTAAACACAGTTCACCATACTGTTACTTTCTTATTTGCATATGCAACAATATGAAAATAAACAATTATTTCTTTTTAGCTCATGTACCTTGTTTTCTTGGTATTGTTTACCTATGTGATGACACATAAACTTGAAGAAAAAGTATCAGTTCCTGAATGGATACTTTTTGCATTTTGGGTTTCTTTTGTTAGCGAAGAATTAAAACAGGTTACACTTTAAATTACTCCTTCAACATGTTACATCACTCAATTTCTTTTTAAGTTCTAATAATTTCCTAAACCTTTTTATCGAATCAAATGCTTGTACTCTTATTGTTAAGGTGTTTAATTGAATTCTACTATCTTTGTCTGAAGCGATACACAGTGATTACTTATCCGTGTTTACTATTTTTATTTTAGATATTAAAAGCACCAATTGGAAGATCATATTATGAGAAATTTAGGAATTATTGCAAATCAGCTGTAAATATGCTGGATGTATTGGCACTTCTCCTTTTTCTAGTCGCATTCTGTTTACGTTTGCATAGTGGAACAGTGAATGAAGCTCGTATGATTTATGCTGCGGATATATTTATATGGATCATTCGCTCGTTGACTATATTCACAATAAGTCCTGAACTTGGACCTTATGTTGAAATGATTGTAGGAATGGTACGTCAATTGTTTCTACTCATGTAACTATTTGTGATATTCACAATATTCGTGTGCTTAGGAGGCATGACATCATTATATACATGACTGCAATACTATAAGCTTACTCAGCTCCGAATAGCCGGCTGGGGCGGGGGACAAAGTGCCCCCCATCCTTATCTTCTGATGGAACATGCTGTAGCCCCCCAATCACAGAAACAATATTTAACGAATATATACTTGATATACTTTTCAAGTTCAAGAAGATACTAGTTGTAAGTACATCAAATAACAAAAATATCGTTTTATTCACATTTTCTCATGTTAATTAAATTAACGATACCTTCAAAATATATTGTTACAGAAAACCTTTCCGTCCATACTGTGTAAAAGCTGAAGATCGTAAATTTCAGAGTTCACATCATGATTATAACTCCAGTCTTTATTTCATCGTAAGTTTGATGGTGATGAAAATAATATGAAGTTCATTTTGTTCGTTGAATATCGTTCGAGTTCCCACCATGTTCTGATATTTTGATAGTTGAATAGCAATCTAAAACTGTAAGGTAAGGAAGTAACCATGAGGAACATGGGAAAATACATCTTAGATGAGTAGAGCTATATAACTGTAAATTTTAGATATGTTGATTTACATTGTAGTCTGATAAAATCAAAATGATCCTCGTATCCCTTTCTTTTCTTTTTCACACCAACAAAAATATAAATTCTTCTATAGAACGAAAGGTAAAATAGCTGAAAACTCTTACATAGCTTGGCTCTGTCAGACTAGGTCATCTAGTAACTACTAGACCATCTATTTCGAAGTAACAACAAAAAAAACCTTCGTGGGCCAGAAATGACCGGTATGTTTCAGACCAGCTAGACACCATAATTAGTAACCCATAGTCACAGTGACTGTACAATAGTCTATTGTCAAGTCAAATAGGCAAAGTTTTGGTCGATGTTGCCATTGGAATTAGAACGAACCACCGAACGAACAAGCACGAGTGTATAAAAAGGGTAAAAACTTTCTACCTTTACACGTCAATGATGAAACAATCATATGCTTGGTAGCGATGCTTCTATGTTGTAAACAACATACACACTGACTCGCATGGCCTCCTTGTCTTTCAAGATCATATGAAAAGCTCAAGCTCTCCAGATATGTTAGTATCATATCAATACGTTACACCTTCGGTTACTTTCATATTTACAAAACTTTTCTCATAACTTCAGAAAACTGCTTTCTATATTTCCAATATTCGTTACAGATTATTTTTTTACAAATACTATTCCTTGTAAAAACATTTTCACAGTATATCATTTCTTGTTTATATCGAAAAAAATATGACAAGCCCTCATTTTGAATTTATTTCTTATATGTAACCCCCTGATTTTCATATACTTCATGAATAGCGTCTTTGAAATTCTATCGAATTTTGACCACTGGGTGCGCAGCTTAGGTGAGAGAATTTTTACGAAATTGCCAATCTGTCCTAGTCGTTTGTTCTTTCTCTTCTCGTTTTCATTACAACACTCCGATTTCCCCATTAACCCTGATATCTTCCCCCCTTTTTGGATTTAGCCTACTAACGACTATAGACTAGTCTATTGGATGAACTACTTTCAAGATGGTAACTTTTGTTAATTAATTTGTTATTTTAGATTGCTGACTTGATGTATTTCCTTTTTGTACTGGGAGTGTTTTTATTGGCGTATGGTATTACTCGTTTTGCTATTTTATCTCCGAATAACGAATCCACCGTTAATGCCATCCAATCTGTGCTTACCATACCATATAAGCAAGTGTTTGCTGATTCGTTAGATGATGTTGATCCAAAAGGTAAGATAGATTAACCTTTATGTTAACTTCTATACAACAATCTTATGTAGCTGAATATTGAATGAAATATTTGCTTACGTAGCAAATGTTAAAAACTGACACAATAACGCAAATAATATTTAAGAAGTAAACACGACTTGAACAGCTTAAAGAGGAAATATTTCAGCCAAAGAGTTTGACAAAAATAAATAGCTAAACCAGTTTTACCGCAAATTCAGTAAATCTTTTAAATGATTCAAAAACTAGCAGATGGTCTGGTCAGTATAACTAACTAGTATAATCATTTGTTTTTCAGCTCGAAATATGACGGCGTTTTCATTCAAGTATGCGGATGTAGCTTTACCAGTTGTAAGAATATTAATGGCAGTGTATACGTTACTTGCAGCTGTCCTTCTTATCAACCTTCTTATTGCACGATTCAGGTAATACCAAAGTTTGGAAAAGAGTGCTACTTACAAGAAATACGGTAAAATAATCTAGCCTAAATCTAGCCAATATAGCACACCATTCTAAGAATATTACGCCTTATATCTCAAGCTACTGTCTTAAAATTAGCGCAGACTACAAAACAATGTCATTGCAACGTTGATAATGTACGATGCACACTGGCATACGTGTATATATTTTACTTCTAGCTCAATATATGAACGAATTCAAACAGATTCACAGATAATTTGGAAGTTCAGTCGCTACTTTACAATGGCAGAATACGAAAATAGATCCTCCTTACCACCACCATTTTCAATAATTACAAATCTAATGCAATTATCAACTATAGTGCTAGAAGCATGTTGCAAACCAAAGAAAGGATCTAAAGGTACGAAACTAATGTATTGCTATACACATGTTAAGGTATAGATTGACCCAGAATTGAGCCAGAATAGAACTGCGTCAATTCTCATGGGAATGTCAATGTTTTGTCGAAATATTCGGTTACCAAGTTGGTAGTAGGTTTGCATGATGAGCTGTGTTGCCATAGATTTGCACAATTCATAGACCGTAATGCCTCAATTAAGCGCCCCCTTTGAATAAGCACCCCCTCTCCTTTTCGCACAAATTTCAATAAGCGCCCCTCTCGAATAAGCGCCCCCTCTCTAATGAGCGTCCCACTCCAGAGATTTTAAAATTAAATATGCGTCCGGGCGCTTATTCGAATTCGACCTTTTTTAAAACATTTTTTAGTGAAAACGAATATTTCTAAATACCTTAAGTTTTGTTGATCGAATAAGCGCCCCCCTCGAATAAGTGCCCACCCCCCTTGAGGCTCAAAAATTAAATAGCGTTCGGGCGCTTAATCGAGGCATTACGGTATGAAGATATTCAGGATTCAGAATATTCATTTAAACATCATGTTAGCAAGGTGTCCTTAAAAATTACAAAGTTACAAAGTTACAAATTACTAAGGATATGGACCGTGTTGCACTGCGATATGTAAAGCATACGTTGATATACGTCGAAGGCTACTGGTAAGCGATTCTATTATAGGTCTTCGCATAGGCACATAATTATCTTGTACTCAATGCATTTGCATTCTTTTAGTCGCTCAATATACCAGAGAAGAGAGGACCGAACTGAGAGGTTTTGAAAGAGCTTGCTTAATAAAATGTCTGCAGGATGAACAAGGGTCTGTTGCAGAGGATGAAGACATCAGTAAGAAGCCGTAAGTGAAGCTATTATTTGAAACGATTTCTATCAATTACAATAAATAGAGGACATTGCTATGTTATCACACTCTTCTGCTCTATTCTCTAACATTTTTATAAACCCCTTAATATTTTGGTTCCAATTTGTATTTTTGAGGTATGATATTCATGTATTAATTTCTTTAAAAATGTCATAGTGGTAATAGTTAGTATTTAACTTTGTTTCAGACGCAAATATGAAAAAGATAACAAACCGCTGAAGAGTGGAAAGTCACAATGTGGATGTATTCGAAAGGTTTGTTATTATGTTTATTATACACAAATGTGTTAAATACGATATCCTTGCATGGAAGCGATTTAGACACAACCGGTTTATACCTATAGTAACCTGTGCTCGTTAGCTCAAAATGTTAGAAGCAACTATTTTTATCCTAACTTTAAGCAACTATTGTTGATCTTAACTTTAAGTAACTATTGTTGATTCTAACTTTAAGCAACTATTGTTGATCCTAACTTTAAGCAACTATTGCTGATCTTAACTTTAAGCAACTATTGTTGATCATAACTTTAAGCAACTATTGTTGATCATAACTTTAAGCAACTATTGCTGATCATAAGTTTAAGCAACTATGGTTGATCATAAGTTTAAGCAACTATGGTTGATCATAAGTTTAAGCAACTATGGTTGATCATAACTTTAAGCAACTATGGTTGATCATAACTTTAAGCAACTATGGTTGATATATACTAGTACAAACTACCCTAATTCAGTTCAACTAGACAGATAAGACCTAATGATAATAATTAATTTTACTGCAATGCACAATAGATTTAATTATAGCAACATAATTTGCATTTGCAGTAAATATCGACATGAATAAAATGAAGCAATTTTCAGTAAAATCAATGAATTACAAGCTCGTTGCAGACTTTGTAGATTTATGTTTTTTGACAGATTTTATCTTATTTTTAATACAACTGATTTTTTTTGAGGCTGAAATAATTGGTAGAAGGATTCCACCCTCATGTTAACTTTTGAACGAATAATGCTAATTTCATTAGTATGTAAGAGGTTACATAAATATTTGATAAATATTCGGAATTTCAAATTAGGCAAAAATACTTAAATTTTGATTATCAAGACGAACTGCACGGAAATTTGCATTTGTACCAAGAGCCTGGGTACTAGGCTGTTAAAAGCAACAAAATGTGTTCAGTTTGCAAAAAGTCCTAAGATCCTAAGCTCCTAAGTCTTAAGTCTACAAGATAAATCTCTGAAATAATTCTCAGGAGACTTCTAGTGGTCATTTTCAGCACTTGCGTTTTGCTTGTGGTGTGTATTGCTTGATAAAATTCAAAAATGTCTCATAATTTACGTGAGGGGTAGGTATGATTATGGCTCATTATCAGAAGAACAATTTAAAAACAAAAAACAAAAAAATCAAAAAAACTATTTAAAATATTTGAAGCAGTTCTGGCTTCCGTGGTAACTGGCCAGATATTTAATCATTCTTGTCTCAAAAAACTCCTGATATGCTGGCTCTCTGTGAAACAAACATAAATTAGTCAGTAGATATTAAGGTACTTGATACCCCTGGTTACTCTCCATTAATAACCAAGCATGACACTAGCACAGAAACATGCATGGGTTAGAAGTTTTTATTAAAGACGGTCTTCCATGTGCCCGTGACATCTCTCTCGAAGTACCCAACTCTCCAAATATGTGGCATCAAAAATTGATAATGTCTTGCTCAACCATCCATCTGCTAACATCAACGTGTTTGGAGCTCTAAATGTCCATGACTTCACCTCAACCCAAATCATAAATTTTCTAACTCGAACTTCTGACGTAAATGGCCAATTTTCTTCCTTCCTTCCTTCCATCTGTGTCTAACTTCTATTCCTGATTACTGTACCCCAATAAACCTTCCTTCTTTTGATAGCTCAGAAGCTTTGGTAGCTTCTATTTCAATTGACCTGCCTCTTGAATTTTTTAAGGAAGTTCCTTTTCATTGCACTGTGTATCGGTATGCGTAGACAGACAGGGACTTAACCTGTGGCAATAGTAGCTTAGAAAAGACAAGGCGCTTATATGATTAGGCGTTATGGTAATTCTGGATGATTCTGGCTGGGTCTAACTGATTATGGATTGTTCTGAGTGATTTTGAGTAGTTACGCTATTTACAACAAACATAGACCTATTAGGTCTATGCAACAACCCAATAGAAAACTAATATAAAACTTTCGAACTTTAAAATTTCAATATTAGACGATAAATTCACACTCTTTCGGTTCTTTGGAGCCTCCAAATTTCTTATGGCTGGCAGTAGAATTACTGACAATTCAAACTTAAAGTTTTGTGCAAATGTTCAAACTAAAAGATAAAGGTAATCAAAAAGCTATGTAAGCTATGATGTACGAGGATGAATAACATTGTGTGGATATGTACATAAAGTGAATGACACCTATGCACCTATACATTTTCTCCAATATTCAATGTTACTAAACTCTCCACAATGTTCATTATGATTCTGTTCATGATGATTATTTAGCATTTCAGCAAAAGCTGACTTCTTCTGAAAAATATCAAAAATGAGCAGTAGCGCCCACCACAATGAGCAGTAGCGCCCACCACAATAGCCTCATAAAATGTAAAGACATTATCCGGTTTTAGAACAATATAGTTTCAAAATGAGGCTACCCATATTGTTCAATATAAAGTTCTTTGTATTCGCTATTGTTCGAAGTTATCGTAATCACTACTCGAATAGCGAGTCAGTCTCACATAAACGTTTTGCCCACAAATGACATGTTTTACTAGACTACTGTTCATATAATTCCAGTAACTGACACATACTGCCGTTTTGGATTAAAATTCAAACGATAGTCTTCCTAGAGGCTATATTAGTGTTAAAACCTACTGGACGAAATGTTTTTAACAAATAACGATCTTTAAGATATTTGTTTAGGAAAGTGTACCAGCTTCAAGTGGTGGTTATAAGTTGGTTCTACGAGCTGATGTATATTATCCACTTAGTAGCACCAAAAGATACTTCATTCATGAAAATATTATAAATTGGGATAGTGATAAGGTAATTTGTAAAAGATTTATTAGCTACGTTTGAAGATATCACCCTTACAAAAGGTAGTAGTGACATGGTATAGGAGAGATAATATGTATTTCCTTATACCTAGCCTTTAAAAGACTGTTGTGTGAAATTTCTATCTTATGCTCACAATATGTTCTCATAATTAATTTCAGATTGATGATGAAAGCTACCAACCAAATGAACCAAAAGCTCCGAATGCTTTACTAAAAGTTTCATCTAATGACATGAAAAATGATTACTTGTATGTAACTATAATTCACTTGTTGATCATGCACGTGCACATAGGAAACGATCCAAAGTTCTCATTTCGTGTGTGTCAAAAAGGGTTTTTAATAATGTTGCCGCCATGTTAAACCTTTTGTATTTGTTTTCTAACCCTGTAAGAACAGTAGATTCCATCCTCTTTCCACCCTCTAAGTTCTTGCGGATTGCTTTTCCCCTCAAAATTCTCATAACTCAGCTACTTTTCAAAAAATTATTTTTTTATACGTTTGCACAAAATCTACAGAGATATATTATTTACAAAAGATAATACTGCTTATGATTTAACCCTGTATGCCTAACGGCTGATTTTAATGTGATAGGTAACAATAATAATAACTTTTACCTGGAACTTAAGGGAATCCTTCTTATAAAGAGGAACAACCCAGCACTCAATCGGAACATCGTTTCATTGTTGTTGGCCTTATTCACGTAAATTATTTCTTAATTCGCGTCATATAGCGAGTTATGGCGTATGACTGAATGTATCATAATTTTTGCAGACTCTTTTTGCAGTCTAATTTTATTGTAATATATAATGCGTGACGATAATCAAATTATTTCAGAATAAACCGTTTATCTTCTACATTCGCGAATATAGACTATGCAATGACACTGTCCATATACAGAATAGTTTGGACAGTATTGCAAAAATAGAGTGAAAAACGCAATATAAGTTTTCCAACTTTGAAGGGATTCTTATGCTAAATGCAGATTATGTGTTTTCCAACTTTTAAAGGATTCTTATGTTAAGTGCAGATAAATGTAAATAAATATAAGAATCTTAATTTGACTTTGTCCCAAACATTTTCTTCTTTTGAAGGATTTCCTGATTTCATAGATTTTCTTATTTTCAAATTTGATGATAGTCTACTAATCTTTTAGGAATCCATTAGGACGAACTGGAGTAATTGGTAAAGGCTTGTTAAGGAGTTATGGTCCTAATGAAATTATCGAAGCAGTTGTCACAAGGTTTGTCCCCATCTTTTTTTATCTTTTCATGCTTAATCCAGTTGTAGATATTGTCTATGGATTTTGGTTTGTTTCTATTGAATTTTAAGTTGACGCAACAACAAAGCTAACAAGTACACCATTGTAAAAAAACACGCTGCTAGTGTTGATGTGAGTGATAACGCCATCAGTAGAAGACAAAAAATGCCTTTAGAAGAGGTCAAAACTTAAATGATTTGCCAAGTTTGAATGTTTTTGGGATTACAAAGAAAGTTGAATCATTGTTCTCTATTTTAGTAAACATGTTTGTTTGGTATTTCAGGTGGAAAATAAATCAGCATGGAATTGCAAAGGATTTGGATGGTCTTGGAATTTTACAAGTACTTGTAGTTAAATGTAGAAAGTTGTCTGAGATTAATCTTCCTATGGTAAGTGTACTCTTCAAATCTCCATGTCGTTTAGCGACCTTCAAACAAGATCCAACATGTCACCACGACATGTTTTCGACGTCTAATTATAACTGCATCTATTTGTCATTTAATCAAGTACAAAATGCTATAACGGCATTTTGGACGCTTGAGCAAGGCTAAAATGATATAACATATTTCCTGAGTTTACGTATGGTCCAAATATTAAAACGACGTCACTTTGGAATTTAAGAAAGATCCAAAATATTATAACGACATGTTTCCGACATTGTTTGACGCATAGTAGATCTGTTACAAAATTAGTTGCGTTTGTTAATTTTGATTCACATGTATGAGTATTGAACATGTGAGTTGGGGAAATCCACGGTCCACCATTCCACCATCTAACGTGACACCGTTTATATCCACGTCCACCGTCCACCGTCTAAGAACCACCAGACGTTTCAATAAAATATTTTTATTCCTTTTCTTTTCCTTTTCCAAATAGGTCCTATATGGCCTCAATAAATCGTAAAATCGCAATTCCATTCTAGAGATCTAATTGAAACTTTCTATGTTTTCTTCTTATGACAGAATGACCAAGCTTATGCATTAAAAATTATATCCAAAAAAGTGCCTCCTTCTGATTGATCAGAAAAACTGACGTCATAGAGGCCATTTTGAAAAACATTAAAAATTAAAAAACTGTATTTTAACAGTGACTGCAACGTCACTTATTACGACTAAACTAAACGGGTATTTAATCAAGTCACCAGACTAAAGCCATTTTTGATCACCTTTTAACATAGTCGACCTGCTCTCCATCCGATTTTGATAGCTTTCCATACTGGCTCGTGCGTCTACTGACTTTAAACTCACCGTGGTAGAAAGTATTTTAATAGAGCGTGACCGACCTACTCTCAATAAGTCTATCAAATCAATGCCCTTATAGCTTTTTTAATAATAACGCACGTTATTTTTACATTGTTTTTTTTTTGCAATTGTTCTTTTATTTAAATACTTGTAATAAAAACTACGATAACTTTGTAAAACATCTAGTGTGATCATGGCCACAGAACGTGGCCAAAAGCTAACGAAATAAAACATGGACGTGTCAACATGAATCGCGTTGTTCTTCTCCTCCTGATATCTTATTTGTGCTGAAAAATGTATTTTTTTATTTTTTTTTAGAGAATTCGGTCTTTTAAAGTCGTATAATCACCCTATTTTGGCAAAATCGTAAAATCTATATCAAGTTCCCTATTGGCAATTGCTGATCACACCCTGAAAATTTCAGCATTTATAAATAACAGAAAGTGGGTGAAATAAGAAAATATTTTATCAAAACCTGGCTACAACTTTATGTAATCATGCAGAAAAGCGATGAAGTTTGGCCAAACAATATGGTTGC
>JAULBZ010007912.1:0-11117 GCA_032360805.1 Neoturris breviconis | reverse complement strand
TTTATCCAATTGAAAATTCTGAATTTTTGCTCAAATTTTGCCTTGTCTCAAATATTTATGTGATTGCTTGTAGCTACCCATGGAAATTTCAAAAAAAAATATGTTATCCAGAAACGTCAATAAAATTTTAGAAAAGTTAGAAAATTTCAGCCAAAAATGTTCGTTGGAAAAAGTTAAGAAAAACTTATTGCTTTTTTATTTGCGAAGTCATAATAATTTATACTACTTGTTGAAACATAGGCAGCTACATCAAATTTTGATGATTGTGTAGCCTAGCTGACACTGATTTGTATAGACTGTAGTCGTAGTTTTACCCATGGACGTCCATGTTTTACCAGAATTGGCAGAAACGGAACGAAATCGGGAAATCGGAACTGTGTAAATGCCGCACAAAACTACTAAAGATAACAAATGTTGTTAGATCTTGTACTACTAAAATGCTGCACATTGTCTATGAAGGTTTTTATCAGTAAATGATATGATAGTGAAAAATGTCCCTTTTGTAGATCTCAGCCAGCCTAAGAATTTCTTATTTTAGCCTCAGTTCAAAAAAAGTATTTTCTTACATAATAAAGTATACTTCTCATAAGCGAATTTAATATTGTAGTCACGTGACATTACAATATTTAATCATATGTTTGTACGCCATTTCATATAGTAACAAAGTAAGGTAATTTGAAGGTAAGATAACTTCAAGGATAACTTTTAGTTCACGCCAAGGTAAGGTAACTCCTGATTTTCTCACTTAAATTGTTTTCGCAACCCCGCTCCGGTCTTCATTCATTCAACCTTCTGTAAACTGTCATATGATAGACCACGCTTACGTAATCTAAAAATATATTACACTCACGTGATCGCCCATATAAAAACAATCTTTTAACTCTTTCCAGGCGCTTATCTTCTGACATTCAAACAGTCATCGCAGAAGTTATTCTTCAATAATATTATTTACGAGGGTCATTACCAAGATAATAGCTACGGAAAATTATATTTAATGTATTTGTTTATTTTACTCCTCACCCCCGGACAATATAAAAGATTTATCGTAGAAGTTCTCCTTTATTGGTAATATTTACGGGGGTTACATTACCAAGATTATTATCGAAAATTACGAAAATTATACGAAGATTATATTTAATATATGTTACCCAACCTCCCCCGCCACCCCCCGACAATATAAATAATTTGTCGAATAAGTTTTCCTTTAATGGTAATATTTACGAGGGTTACATAGCCAATATATAGTTACGGAAGTTTGAACAAGTTTTTGCCCACCGGGTTTATATGTCCACTATACTCCGTTACAAAAGAAGTAGATCGTTTAAAAAAGACCCTAACGGCAAAATGTTTTTCAGCCAGCAATATAAATGCTAGAACAACATTGAAAACGTACATAGACACCAAAATGAGTTGCAACCTAAGCGATCTTGCATTTGATTGGTTATTCGTACCAAAGAAACCAATCATTTGCAAGCTTGCTTACGGGGAAACTCAAATATGGGTTATGTAAAGGCTAGCCTCAATACCAGTCTTTGAACAGTTTCTGATTGGAACTAACCGTGCAGCGGCATGAAGTTAGATCAATGTTGAAATAACGTCGTTTAGGAGCTATTTCGACCTACAACCGATCGCATAAATTATGAGACATTTCACGAATTTCAACAAGCAATACAAACCACCTAGACAAACATAAATACGGAAAATGACTACTAGACACCCCTTGAGATTTATCTCAGAGATTTATCCGAGTAGACTTAAGCCTTAGGGCTTTGAATCTTAGGTCTTTTTGCAAACTCGACAAATGTTGCTGTTCCTAGCAGCCTAGTACCTAGACACTTGGAATCAGATAATTAACTTTTTATGTAAAATAAACTTCAGAAACAGATTCAGTATAAAGCTTTGAATCCAACAGTGTGCCATATTAAAGAAAATAACAAAATATTCGCCTAATTGTTTTAAAACATTTTTTGAGAATATTTAGTTAGTACTTAGTGTGTCTCCATTAGTGTGTCCTAGTTTGGGTGCTTAGAAAGAGCTAACTCTATTAACTTTATCCTGCATGTAATATGTGATGTCAGTTTCTGCCAATGGAATGTCTTCTTTCGATGTTTTCTCGAAATCAGGTCAAAAATATCATTATTAATTCAAGGTATGACAAAAATTGAGAGAGAGAGTGGGGCCTTTGATCCCCCGGTAGAATAGGATTAAAAGTTACTTTTCATAGGAAAGAACTTAGGATTGGCGGAACCAATAGAAAGACTTAAAAGAACCTTCAGAGACATTCAATATGAACAAGAACACAATCCTTTTAATTTGTCTTGTATTACATTTTGTATTGTTTTATCATATAGAAAAGTTACCTGAAAAAACCCCAAGCATGATAGCCTACCGAATACTGTCCCGCATTTCTCCATATTCAGGCTGTGTATACACCACTCAAATACGGGAAATACGGGACCGTATTCGGTAGGCTTTCACGCTGTGGAACTGGCCAATCCAAATATTATAATAGAATTTATGCAGCAACAACATCCCATGGGTAAAAAGATGTTCAAAGTCTGCAGTAAAGACGATAGCATCTTTAATCCGAACTTTGAACAAGTTTTTGGTCACTGGGACTATTTATCAGAATTAAAACAATTACATTAGGGACTTCAGTCCCTTGATCATAGGTCGTGTCAAAACACTCCGATGAAATACGCAACTCGCTTCTCGGCAAAACAAAAATTAAAATTTGTTATAAGGTGCTTAAACATAATCTAAAATCGAGCGCGTAGAACGAAGCGGAAATAATATTTAGTGGGTACCAATCAAAAGCTGGGCTCCTTATCTTCAAAATAGTGTAAGTTATATGGTAAACAAGACATAATTCAAGAAGCAGCAGATAATTGAAATTTTGGAAGTTTTTGAAAATCAGATAGGAGTGAAGAAATATGCTTATAACATATATACTTTGTTTTGAGTAGTCAAACAGCACCACTGCCTCCAACTAACCATTACTTAGCATATAAAACTGTTATCTCCCGCGCAAATAGATTTTTCTAGCAAAAAGTTTTGTCAGCTGACCCCTGTCTAGAGCACAGTCCAGTCTGCCAGTCTGCCTTATATTTACTAGCTACCTTTACCTTCTTCTATTTGGTTTTTAAGACATTTCCTTGGAGGCATACCCCATTAGATTAGGTGAAGATTTAATAAAAACCAAATCTTTTTGTTTTTAAATGTTTTGGACTTTGCAGAATTTATTTTTGGAATCTATTTTGTTCTTATATTATTGGAAATTTACTAATTTTAAAATTTTCGGAAGGACTTAGAAAAAAAAGTTCCTTAGCAACCAGTTTTTCTAGGGTACTGCTTTCATTTCTTCTACAAGCTGAGCATGTAAGCGCTGAAGTCTAAGCCAAAAAATGGCTTTAGAATAAATAAACTTTTAGCTTTTAGGATGCTAAAGACCATCGCCTGATACCACAAATTATTGTTGTGAAGAAGCATAACTTACTGGAGGGGTCCTATCATTGCAATCTGCGTTAGGAGATTTAAGACGTGTTTTTTCTATCCTTTTTTGGACATAAAACTATAACAATTCGACTCCTATAAGGTTATAGTATTTCCTAATTACTTTAGAACATAAATAATACTTTCGATATGGCTAAAAATAAAACAAAGCTGCTGGTAAAAAAAAAAACTTTAGGAAGACCGTTTTCCTAAAAACAAAAATCAAGAGTCTTCTTGTAATAAAAAAAGGGTTAGAAGAGCTAAAATCTGAAACTTAGCAAAGATCAGATTGGAGACTTTGAGTCTTTGAGACTTTTAAAAAAAAACATTTGCAAAAATGTATTCATGGTGAGACACAAAACGCGAATGAATGAATCAACCAACTTATTTGGGACAGATGTCCGAAAATACAATTTTCTTCTAAAAAAGTAGCAGAGATTGCCGTTAGTTCAGCAGTTCTTCATTAAAATTCTGGATACCTTGAACTATTAAGTTTGTTTGAGAAACTCGGTTTTCCAGCTGGTTTTCCATGCCATTAGAAAAGATTTATCAAATGAGAAACTTAGGTGAAAGAAGCTATGATCTTTGAAGAAAGAATTTATTGATACTGAAAGAGATAGGGTAGGTGGAGAATCATATTCAGCTGAGAAATATTAATTTTATTTTATCTTTTGGGTTCTTCTTCAGGGATAAAGAAAGTGAACATTTATTCTTTCATCTTTTGGGGTTATTTTCTCAAAATCGTTTGATATAAGTGCAACCGAAATGGTATTGGATCAAAATCAAATCTTTGGACCTGCTGCATACTTTTTTCCTCAAATTGTTAGCAAATGATGTACATACATAGAGGTGATGACAATTTAAAAATATTGGCTTTCCAGAAAGTTATGAAAATGAGGTTAACAAATCACCGAATGGAGCGAGTTTTTAGTTTTTTTTTACAACTTTAGTCGCTAATATGGATTATTTAGTCAATTTTTTTTTCATTTTAGTTCAGACCCTTTGCGTTTAAAGTTTTTTGCATTACTAGAGTTTAAAATATCTTAATTTTAACATTTTCCTGTTTACGATCTATTTTTACTGACTCAGCATTTTTTTTGCATTAATAAAAAGTTAGAAAAACTCTTACTAAATGCAGTTTATCATGAAATAGTTTTAATTAGGCATGCCTCCTTAATTCTCAACATGATGGCAATATGTAAAATATATTCAAGAGTTGCGACTACCTTTAGCTGGCTGAGACTACAATCTCCCTATTAAAATGTTTAAGCCAACATATAGAGTTCCAACTAAGACAGAAAGCCTCAAAATCTGATTAGCAAGTCAAACAGCAAGAACATGGCTGCTAGAAACAACAAAATTTGTCGAGTTTGTAAAAAGATCTAAGATCCTAAGCCCTTAGTCTACTCAATAAGTCTATTCAATAAGTTTACTTGATAAGTCTGCTCGATGAGTCAACTCGATAAATCTCTGAGATAAATCCCCGAGATAATTTGAATTAGTTACGTTTTACTTGTGATATATATTGCTTGTCAAAGTTCGGAATTTATCTCATATTTCCTTTGAGAAATTGTAGATCTTTTTCCTACACTGGCAACCAGTCTAGCTCCATCAATCTAAAGTAGCTAGAAAGTCAAAAAACGTTTTGCATATTGTATAACTTCAAAACTGTTATCCTTGGTATATTTATATCTCATTCTTTCTTGAAGAAACCTCTTGAATTCAGTCTTTAGCCGTTGGAATTTTAAAGATAAATGGGTTCTTTGTTGGAGGAATCTCTTGAATTTAGTCTTTAGCCATTGGATTCTTAGAGATAAATGGAGTACATATCCACAGACAGAATAGCATTAATAATAACACTGTAGTAATCTGTATTGCCAATACTAAAACCACAGAAAATAATTAATCGATGGATGGATGGAGTGATCGGAATACGATTGACTTCGATAAAATACTGTATTGGGTTATCTTACACTGTATTTTGTATTATCGTTGTTTTGTTTACCTCAATGCTGCTTCGTTGGAGGCACATTGGACTCTGATCATTTGCTATACTTTATGGGAAGAAACCTTCTTGAGAAGATGAAGGAAAAAGTTGCAAAATATTTGGAATAAACTTTTGCGAATAGATGTTTCACAGGAACAAATTTTCACGGATTGAGGAAATAAGGAACTTTTCAGGAACGCAAACTTTCACGAATAGTGACGAGAAAATAGGCGAGAAAATTAGACATTTGTACAAGAAATTTATTTTACGATAAAAGATTTAGAACTCTTTGTCAATAAGTTTTGCGAATGATTTGTTCAAAATTTTCGCATCAACAAACCTTTGCGTTTCTTCCCTTATAGTAAGCTGAGATTGTCCTTTTCTTCTCAGCTCTGTTCCAAAAAACATTGGATGGTATGTAAAAAAAAGTTAGGTACAAACATATCTGTGCTGTAAAATAGTATCTGGTCTGCAAAGTATTATTAGGTCTGTTAAACAACGTATGGTCTGCAAAATAGCTTTTGATCTGTAAAATAGCATGTCGGCTGCAAAATATTAGTTGGTCAGGAACATAATCTGATCTGTTACTTGCAAAGGGTTATGCTATATTATCTACATTATGATTTATTATCTGGTCTGTAGAATAGTAATTGGTCTGTTAATAAACAATTGGTCCGTAAAATAGCTTCTGGTCTGTAGAATATTAGTTGATCTGTAAAATAACAACGGATCTAAAATAGTAAAGTGCTCTTTATTGTAATATATTATCTGGTCTGTAAAATAGTATCTGGTCCGTTAAATAAATCTGGTCTATTAAATATCTTTTGGTCCGTAAAATAGTAGTCGATCTTTAAAATAACACTTGGTCTAAAATTGTGAAGTACCGTAATGCCTCGATCAGGCGCCCCCCTCGAATAAGCGCCTCCCCTCGAATGAGCGTCCTTTTCTAGAAATTCAAAATTAAATAAGCGCCCGGGCGCTTATTCGGATTCGACCTTTTTTAAAACATTTTTTAGTGAAAACGAAAATCCATATATAGTTTTTTGCTGTTAGATGAGATTTCAGATGATGAAGATGTAGATATTGATTAAGAAAAGAAGAAACAGTACAATACGAGCATATCATTGTGCAGTTTTTTCTATTTTTCCGAAAATTTCTAAATACCTTAAGTTTTGTTGATTGAATAAGCGCCCCCCTCGAATAAGCGCCCTCCCTTGAGGCTCGAAAATTAAATAAGCGCCCGGGCGCTTAATCGATGCATTACGGTACTCTATATTATGACATTGTCTGGTCTGGAGAATAGTATCTGATCTGTTAATTACCAATTTTAAATTTTGACTGTGCTATGTCCAAATCCAATAATTAAAATTTAAATGGTCATTTATTTTTGCTCACTGTTCCGTTAATATGTATTTATTGGTTGTATTAATTGAGTATTTTTACTATTTTTTTTTACCTATATTTTCTTACATGGCTGAATAATGATGTCATATTTAAAAAATATATATCAGATATGAATATTCGAGCCATGATGGAACACCCCTCCAAATGTAGATATGTAGCCTTTATTAGTTTAAAAGTCATAGGCATTTGAAGATGTGCTGCTAAATGGCTTTTTTTTAAAGATCTATTTTGGTGCCAAAAATATATTCGACCTGCACCTGAAATAATAAAATAATAAAATGAAATAAAATCGACCTGATTCAACAACACATACTTTTAGAGCTTTCGACCATAACTTCAGTCATTTTCAATACAAGTCTGTAAATACGCCTAGTTTTATAAAGAAATTTCTTGTTAATTATGATTATGTAAAATTATGACAATACATGTCTTACAACATTACTAAATATGGATAAAAAAATGATACAAAATTTTAATTAATCAGATTTCAGCATACGCAACAAGTGCTGTACTCGCAGAAGACTGATTAATAGAATTGATCAAATAGAAATAATGGAGATGATGATATTATTATATATTCCTATTGCGATTAGGTTTGTCTCTAAAGATCATTAAGCTTTCTTTAAACTCTAAAAGGTAATTGTTAGGTGCAGATGTAATAACACTAAAATGATCAACGGAACTATTTCCACAAAAGAGTACCTTACCTGTCACGTGATGAAATCAACGTCGTTCTTTAATGGGTTATGCTTGTTATAACCAGGATGTTCCTTACCTGTCACATGATGTAATCAACGTCGTCTTTTTGACAATAATGAAATACTAAAAGTCGACAGGATCGACCAAAGAAAATATTGCATTCTGAGGCTCCTTCGTCGTATATTTGGCCAAGATGAATTAACCCTAGGCAAAAAAGTTCGCCTGGAGACCATAATCAGACATCACATTGGTAGAAATTAATCAATTTCTAACAATGGAATGTCTTCTTTGGATTTTTGCTCCAAGTTTTTCGCCTCCGGTTAATCCACCTTAAGAGTTACATTTCATAGAAAAGCACTTATGATTGGTGGAACCAAAAAAAAGACTTGAAAGAACTTTCAAAGACATTTAATATCAACAAGAACCCAATCTTTCTCATAAGTTTTGTATTATTTTTAGCATTGTGTCATCCATCATATAAAAAAGATACCTCAAATTGAACTCACCAATCCACATATAAATTTATATATAGCATTTATGCAGCAACAACGAGAACATTGTTCATCGGAATTAAATCACATACGTCAAAATTTAATGAAGCCATTTTAATACAATATGAAACCATGCATCAACCGCATGTCCTGGGAGTTAGAAAACAATTATCTTTTTTAAATCGCACATAGCCAATTTAATATCATCCAAGATACAACTGGTATGGTCAAACTTACCCTATAAATTTTTTGAAAACCATGACTTAGTAATTACGACATGTGTTCTGGACGGTTAATGTGACCAATCCTACAAATTTGGCATGTCGAAATTAAATGCAATGCGAATCGTATTTATTTGTCAAGAATTGGAATTCCTGAAATAAGTAAGTATCAAATGAAAAAACCGAAACATAGTTTATCCTCATGGGCAAAAACTTGTTCAAAGTCCGCAGTAAGGACGCTCAGAACAATGTCGTTCGACGTTGTTCTAGTGTCTTTACTGTTGACGTTGAACAAGTTTTGTGCAGCTAGAGTTATTCTATTCCTGGTCATCCAAAACCGATAATATAATCTTTGTTGGATATATAAATCCGTCATAAAAACTTGTCATAGTATCCCACTAAGTAAAAACTTGTTGAAAGCCAGCAGTAAAGACACTTTTCTGGGAACTTCCAAACGTGTTTTTAATATTCGGAGAATTTTAGTCACAATTATATTTATAAATTCTATAATTAGCCCGAGCACCATCTAATATAAGCGTCCCCTAAGTGCTCAATATTTTGCGGAAAACTTTAATCGAATTTAGAAGTAAATTCCCCTCTGTTTACAAGAAAAAAGCATGACAGGAAGAATTAAAAGAAAATTAGAAGTAAAAAGCATAACAGGAAGGAAGCAACCTATTTAACATCTACATGGGTATATTAAATGAGTCCGAACATGATCCACTCAAAACTGTCAAAGACAATGACTCAAAAGATGTATGATACATATTTGTTATGAAATCAAGGAAGAATCAAATAAATGCCAACTAATCCTGGATACCGATTTGAATTATGGCATCATTTTCCTTTCGTCGCCATATTTTCTTTATTTAATTGTAAACAGTCATGATGTTATGTCTTTTTTCTAATAATCCTCTTCAAAAGTTATAGCGCCTCTTTCCAACATGCGCCGCCCTCTAATTAACGCCCACTCACTTAGAAAAATATAATAAGCGCTCTCACACAAGAAAATATTAAATAGACAAGAAACGCCGCGAACGAGTTTTGTTCGTATTTACTTTCATCGTTATTATGGCAACATACGATATGTAAATAAGTGTGATCATATTTCCAAAGTATTTGTTTAGGCCGGTTTCCATCCAGTGTATATTTCTGTCTATACCACAAACTCGATGTCTAGCAAGAAAACGCTGCGAAGTACCACATTGCGCTTTTTTTTGTTGCCGCGGGCTAAGTCTGCGGAACAGGCTACAAAGTTGAAATTGTTCAACTTTAAAGAAGAAAAATCCATCCGTGCGGAAATATACGCTGAATGTAAACCAGGCTTTATACGAGTAGTTGATGATTAGTTTTAGCGACGAACTAGTTTCTATATGCATGCACGAATGTTAACAAATAAACATCATGAATTATGAGAGATTATTCAGATAATACAAATTAAAAGTGCGAAAAAAGGTTACGGTAATGCACAACTTAGACATATATAGGTCAACATGCTCATTGAACTTGATTTACCCGATAAAATTGCTATAGTACTTTTGAATTTAAAGGAACCGTCCAACATTATCTCATAATCCAAAATAACTTTCACTTTAATATAAAAATCAAAACTCGTGATAAGAGTGTCTTTGCAAAAAATAATTTTTTGTGAACAGAGAGATATATTAATATAAAAAATGGCCGAATCAATATCTATATTGAAATTTTCGAAGGGTATGCAATGTTCGTTGTGCAACAAAACCTTGTTTGATCCTAGATGTATGCCATGTCATCACACGTTCTGCAAAGAATGTTTAGACGAGATTACAGTGTTCAATAAAGATGGAAGTGGATGTATAAAATGTCCGAATAAATGTGATAGGGTTGTGACGATTGATGTCAACGAAACTGTCAGTTCCATATTGACTGTCAATTATATGGCGCAGAATATGCTGGAAATTCTAAATGGAGCAGAAGAAAAGTAAGTTTATTAAAAGTAACTTATTTCAGACAGAATTGTACGTGAAACCATGACCCAATTTCAAGGCAGATTTTTATGTGGCAAATTCTGTCTTAACCCTATTTACCCGGAGGGGGAGGGAGGAGGGGAAGTACTTTGTACCACAACCACCAAAATTTCCGTATATCCTCTGATCCACTTCAAACGGAGCCAGGACCACTTTCATTGGTATAAATTGACATCACACGATGTATGAAGATTACTTCTACCAATGGAATGTCTTCTTTTGTTGGTTTTCGCGTGAAAGTTTTCGTCTAAGGTAAATTCACATGCAGTGACTAAAAGTTGAAAAGTCATGTCGACTTTTTAGCAAAGATTATGTGTCATATATAAAAAAATCAATCAAATCACTAAACCTTTGTAGACGTAAATAAAACCTTATATATGTATATAAAATAAACATTGCAATATCGATACAGGCATCAAATTTCTATCTAGGAAATCCAAAAAATAGTACTTTATAAACCCTCTATAAATACGTAGCTATTAGGGTTGCATTCGAAATATTTCTCCTCAGCATTTAAAAATGAAATTGCACTTTTTAATTTTATAAGAATCACCTTCATAAGTATCACCAGGCTGAAAATTAGGTTCAGCTTATCTTCAATATCTTTCGTTCGGGGTGGTAACGATTGAAATATGGGTAATCGCGGTTTAAAATTAAGCATCACCGAGCAACAGTCAAAAAGAAAGTGTATTTGGAATACGGACTCTTCGTACTGTTCATTATCATATAAACAGTACATACCAACCTCGTTCCCAGGGCTTCTTTCCGCTTTTTGACGAGAGGACAGCGTCAAAAAGCGGAAAGAAGCCCTGGGAAC
>JAULBZ010007911.1:0-11117 GCA_032360805.1 Neoturris breviconis | reverse complement strand
AGCTAATCAAAATTTTAGACTTTTTTCCAAGTTGCAAAAACTTTACTTTGTTTACAGTGTTTTTTGTCCAAGATTATATGATGCTATATATATCAGCCAGTGATCAAAATAAGTATGAATAATCTCTGTAGAGGAAGGAATTTTAGGATAGCTTCAGGCTTTGTAGTCTAAAGCTATGATAAAAAGTACCTCCCCACAGTGATTATTTATACTCTTATTTCGACCACTGTCGCAGTGAAAGTCAAGAAGATATTCCATTGGTAGAAATCGACTTCATATATGGTTTAACATCAATTTCTACCAGTGGAATGTCTTCTTTGAATTTTTCTTCTTGAGGAAATCAACCTTGACTCTGCCATCACCTTTTTTTTGCGTATCCTGAAAATTTCAAAATCTCTATCAACTTGATCAGCGAGGCTGCGTGTCCTGAAAGTTTCAAGAAATTTTACTAGCAAGATAAACTTTCGTATGGATTCAGAATGTACTTTAGTAGAGTAATATTTTTAAAGCGTTTTCTTTTTTAAAACAATTTCCTGCTGGCACACGACGCCGGATCAACGTCGAAACAACATCGTTTCGACGTTAATCCGACATCGTGTGCCCACTGGGTTGATTATAAGCCTTCAATGCGTTGATTATGTAACTTTAACCTGAGCTGATTAGCCTTAATATATCTGCTAGACACCACATGTGGAGGAGTGTTTATTGTGTATAGGTTTCAGTCTAAAAGCTGGCGAAGTACTTGGTTTGGTCGCAGCCGTGCATGCAAGCACAACATCGGATTGACGCTGAAACAACATCAAAACGTCGTTATTTCGGATTTGATCCGATGTTTCGTGCCCACTGGGAAATATATAAATTAAATTGTTTACTGCAACTAGCTACATGAACTAATTACTGAATCATCAAAGGAGTTTAAGCAAATTAAGAAAACTCTCACGAGAACAAGTTATTCAATCTCCAAAATCAAGAAAGTAAACAAATAAGAAAACTTTGAAATACCATCACTCTGATGTTAAAAGTAATCTCTCAAAATTTCCTTCCAAAAGCAATACGCGTGTGCAATTTCCGTTCCGTGTAACATTTTCTGAAGTGGAAAACATCCTTTAATTTGATCAAATTCAAGAAAAAGAAAAATGCGCAGAGAGGTGCTGATTTAATCTCAATTTTTTTAACAATTTTTTTTTTTTTTTGATAAATTGATAGAAACTAGACTTAACCGAATTTAACAAAAATGAACCTACATAGAAAAGTGTTATGTCAACGAGCTTGCAATGGATTGGTTTCTTCGGTACAAATAACCAATCCCATTGCAAGATCGTTGACTCAGTATTCTCCCCCGTAGACTTTATTTCTAGTAACCTTACCTGCCATATCTGTTTTTACTAGCTGTTAATCTAGTAACTTCGATCGTTGACAACAACAACGAAATTATGATGAAATTAGCATGAAAAAAGTGTAACGTGGGTAGTCAAACAGTCGTTCTTTCCACGTATAATCTTCTATGTTTCTGTCATTAACATCGGTTTCAAATTACCTTTTCTTGATAGACATTTGTTTAAATAGTTGAATCTAAAATTTCATGTTGAGACCTAGTATGACTAGATAACGCAAGGGATTAAATTTCTGCTACTAATTAAGTACAAAAACTTGTTCAAAGTCCAAATTAAAGACGCTAGAACAACGTTGAAAACGTTGTTCCAATGTCTTTACTACTGACTTTGAACAAGTTTTTGCTCACTTGGACTAAGACTATTAAGATAATTGGTTTGCGGTGCTTTACTAGTTTGTTTACGAATAAAGTATTTATTTCGAACAAAGTATCGGATTCAGTAGTATTGATATATAACATACTTCTTTACGTGGAAATCCGTTTCAAATCAGTATCGAGGGCATCTTTTCTTTGGGTGGAGATTTGTGAGTTCGGACAGTCGAATTTTTTCGCAAATTTTCTTTAGAGAGAAAAGAATTAATGGATAGAGAAAAAAAGAATAGATGTATTTTGTTGATATAAAGGTGGCTACTATTTCATTAAACAAATAATTTAGATAGAAAACAACGTTTTCAAAACTTTTCTACTGTCTTTACTAAGGAATTTGAACAATGTTTTTACCAACTAACTAGGTTGTGTTTTCAAACCATTAGTTTTTAATTAGTATTTCTCATCGCGATTATCTGTGTTTTTCGTCATTCATACTTAGTTAGTTCCAATATTCAGCTTGTTATAAACTTGTGATATATAAAATAATATCTTGAAGCGAATATGTTGGAGAGTGGAGGTATCCCTGATGATAGGATCTAAGGATATTCCTGGCCATACGATATACCGTATTTCCTCTAATTAATTCCTCTTATTAAATTATTTTAATTTTTTTTTTGGGTGGGGAAGTTGGGGTGTTTATTAAATATTTTCAAAAGGTGTACTAATAACCAGATGATATCAGTCAATATCTGTGTCACCGGGTGAACTACCCAGTGGGCACACGACGTAACAACGTCAAACCAAAGTCGCGACGTTGTTACAACGTCATGTGCCAGCAAATTTTAATAAATAAATAAATATATTAGTTTCTAATAAGCGCCAGGGTAGGGGGTGTTTGTTGGAGGAGCGTTTAATGGAAGTGGGCGGTAAAGGTATTCATGGTGGTATGACTTAGTTATGCTTGTGAGAGTATCCTTGACAATTTGATTTTTTGTATTTGCGACGCACTCCATACAATATGATCTAGCTTTTAGATGCGCCTTGTCATTTGTGTTTTATAATCTTCGTTCTGTATTTTGAGATACAAAATGTCATCATTCCGTGTATTTTCAATCACGTACTGCAATAAGCATCCGTAGAAGAGTGTTAGAAAATCCTCTTAAGAAGGTTATATACAGGCTTGTACGACCTCTCATGTTTGGTTAATCTTGTTTCAATATATCCCCACAGATAATTGCATTTCTTTTTTCAATTAATTAGCTTAATCAAACGCGTTATCAGAAAGGGAGGCGTTAAGATGGATTTACACTAGGCGGAAAATTTTGTGTGATAGCCAAAAGAAGACATTCCATTGGTAGAAATTGACATCGCGATGTGCAATGTCAGTTTCTACCAATGGAATGTCTTCTTTCGTGAATTTCTTTCGCCTAGTGTTGATTTATTATTTCTTTCAGCATTAACATCTAATGGCGAATTATTTGCATTTGGTGAGAATGAGAATGGCCAGTTAGGTCTTGGACACTTTCAAGTACGTGAACAACCAACAAGAATTGAACATTTAAAAGATATAAAATTCAGTCAAATATCGTGCGGGAGTGCTCATGCAGGTGCAGTTACAGGTAAATATAGACCGATTCACAAATACATGAAAACGAGGTGTTGACTGCTCAAAAATAGAACTTGTTTCAATGCAAAAACTTCCTTTTTGTGCAGGGCACTGATCTATTGGTAAACCTTTCAATTCATCAATTTCGCTTTCTCACTGATGTACAAATATGAACGTAGCTACCTGCTAAACATCACGTTGAGCAGCGTTTTACTAAAAACAAAAACACTGCTTCACAGATGGCGAAAACTTGTTCCAAGTCCGCAATATAGACGATGACGATTGAACACTAGCGTATTTACTGCGGGCTTTGAATTTTTGGCCATTGTGATACGTGCAACAACGAATTTGATTTGTTTCTATTTTTTTTATAATTTTAGTCAATGGCGATGTGTGGTTATGGGGAGCAAATGATATGGGACAGTTAGGAACTGGTGATACAGAAATGCGAAATCTTCCACATGAAGCGCCATCAACGTTTTGGTAAGTAACTAAGGATTGCTATTGTGTACCTAACGACGACGGTAATCTTTCGCACGACGGGAACGACAAATAATTTTTTTTGGTATGGAACATGCTACATGAAGAATTGAAATCCTTACCCAGTGGATAAAAACTTGTTCATAGTCCACAGTAAATACACTAGAACAGCGCCAAACGACGTGGTTTTAGCGTCTTTACCGCGGACTTTGAACAAGTTTTTGCCTAATGGATATATTTAACAACGGCTCTTCTATCTTCTCGCAACTTGAACGACTGTCCAAGGCTTGGATTTGACTTTTGGATAGCACCTGTGGA
The DNA here is from genome assembly GCA_032360805.1 of Neoturris breviconis. NCBI lineage: Eukaryota > Metazoa > Cnidaria > Hydrozoa > Anthoathecata > Pandeidae > Neoturris > Neoturris breviconis. The sequence goes on along the minus strand of JAULBZ010007911.1, from coordinate 7,011 downwards.
GGAGTGTTTTTTTTATCATTTTCATCATTGAAGCTGAAAACTATACTCAAAAAACACTCTTTTCAAGCTATTTGAACGATTGTTTTTCTTAATTTTTATAGGAACGAAGAAATTCAAGATATCAAATGCGGTGGAAAGCACACCCTTGTGTTGTCATGTAAGGACTTTAATTGAACGTTCTTCAATAACTCATAATAAACATAAATAGTATCTGCGGAGAAGATTATCGGTGATCTTCAAATTGACTTCAAGGTCACTGTTGACTTAACCAGGGAGGTTTTGAAAACATAACACCCTGTTTCTCAGATGTTCTCTTATTTCAATGTTTCAGTGTTCGAAATAAGAGAAAAAAATCACTGTGGAGGAGTTTGAGCATTGCTTCAGGCTAGAAACAATGCTCAAATATTTCTCCTCCATGCGATAAATTTCGTGCGAAAATCAAAAGAAGACGTCCCATTAGTAGAAATTAACATCACGCGATGTGTGACGCCAGTTAATTTCTGCCAATGAAGAATCTTCTTTTGTCTTTCGCACTAATATTTTGTCTTAGCGAAAATTCATCTTTAAAGTTATTTGCTGGTGTTTCAGAAATTGGTCATGAATAAACCAACGAACAGTGTTTTAAAATAAGGGCAAATAATCACAGAGGAGGAGTAATTTATGAGCTTGTCATCAGGTTATAAAACTACCACTGTTATTATGTGTTTTTATTTTGATAGCGAAGAATCGTGTCAAAAAGTAACGTTTTAGGTCGCTTGAAAGAAACTAAATTTGACGAAATTCAACAAAAAGGAACTGACAGAAGAGTGTCATGTTAGCGAGTTTGCATGGGTTTGTTTCTTTGAAGAAACCAATCCATTGCAAGATAGTTGGCTCAGTACTCTTCTCTGTAAATTTTATTTGTGAACGTTTTGCAGCTATGTACTTAACCCTATTTATGCAGGGGGAGTAGGGCGAATTCCAGATTCGACGGATGCAGTTCTTTTAAATACCTTTTTTGTGTATATGCTAAACTTTTGCAACTTGGCCACATTTAGTATAAACCTAATCTTTTTTGTGGCCATGTCAATTGATCTTGATCATTTATCGAAACCACCTTTCAAATTGCCTAGAATCTTTATAAAAGTAACAAAAATACAAATGATTATTGCTAAACTTTTGCAACTTGGCCACATTTGGTATAAACCTAATCTTTTTGAAAATTTTCATGGCCATGGCACTTGATCTTAATCATTTATCGAAACCACCTTTCAAATTGCATAGAATCCTTATTAACAAAAATACAAATGGCAATAACTATTGACTTGAAAATTTCAACATGACATTTGGCGCGCTATTCTGACGAAACTACATGTAATTATGAGGTCAAATGCTTGAGAATCCCTCCTCCACATTGATTTTTTTAATCTCACACCCCCCACCCCACACAGAGATGTAGCTAAATTTGTGTCGAGAGGTGAGATTGAACCGTCTACTTCTAGATTACAAGTTGACAACTCTACCAGTGCCTTTTTAAACACTGGTTACTTGTCTTTTATATACAGGCACTGGTACACTATATTGCTTCGGTGATGGTCAATATGGACAACTCGGTGTACATGTCAGACAAGATTCGCCATACATATCAACTCCTTGCAATGTACCTATCTCACAAGATAGAGTTATACATTTTGATGCCGGAATGTCACATAGCGCTGCTGTAACAGGTATATATTTTACGTGGATGAGGAGGAGGGTGTTACATAGATGATGCCGATGAGGGGATTCCGCCAGTTTGTTAGTTTTTCCCATGTTTTTGTTTATGGTGATACCATTGACATCTTTCATCTCGATCTTCCGTATTTTTTTGTGTAACTCCTTTATAACTCTCTAAGCCTCCAGAAACCTTACGAATATTATGTATTTTTGTGTGCTTTAAGACTATCACTATGTACTATAGGTCATTGTTCGACACTACCTGTCCATTGCGTTACGAATTGTCTTCCATTAAGCAGAAAAATATTTAACTATTAAAGTTAACAACTTTCTTAACTGCATTGGTATGAGTTAAAACTTTAAAACTTGTTGAAAGGACTTCAAGTTATTTGGTAACTAGACTATTAAATAGTCTTTCGCAGGCATTTGGGAATAGTGACGCAACGGGAATAGTGACAAAATGTCAGCATACTTTATTGACTTTTATAAAGAAGCTGCTTATTGACGAGATCGTTTTTCTTTTCTAATTCTGTTTAATAAAGGTAGGTTTAATCGTCTTATGGATTTAACTCCATTGAAAACGCATTTGACCTTTTAGCTCCTAAAATGTCCCAATGACATCAACGGAAAATGCGCAAATCGTATCGTATCACACAAAGTTTTATAATTTAAAAGTAATTCACAAGTTTTTACACGTGAAAAGTCTAGAGTAAATATGATTTGATGACTAAGTTAATGATTTATTCGATGAAGAAGATGACTAATGACGTGATCATTTTTCTTTTTAAATTGTGTTTAACGTTGGTCTAATCGCGTTAACTTGATGGATTTAACTCCAATGGGAACGCATTTGACCTTTTAACTTCTAAAACTTAAACTTTGAATTCAAAATCTTTTGATTTTAAATTTGAGCGACGAAAGAACTAATTCAAAGTAACCAATGTTCGAGTTATCCGGTGTTCGAGTTTTCGTGATTGCTGTTATATAACACCATTAATTATTGCGAGTTAACGCCTAGTGTGACGAAGTAGACGAATAGTAGACGCCACAAGTAAAACATTAATGCGGAAAGCGACCACGTGAAGTCCCTAGAGATTTATCTCAGAGACTTGAACCTTTTGCAAATTTGACAAATTCTTATGTTTCTAGCAGCCTAGTACCCAAGTTCTTGGAACAAATTTTCATGCCATTCTTCTTGTTAATCAAAATTTAAGGCATTTTTGCTTATAAGTTGAAATTTTAATTTTTCGCACGAATTTCGCTTTGTCTCATATTTATTACCTAGATTGTAGTTATTTTCCATTTCTAGAGATCTTCAGTCTATCTTCTATTTTATTTATTTATTTAGAATCTGGCAGTTTATTTACATGGGGTAAAGGATCAGGTGGAAGACTTGGTCATTCAGATCATGCTGATAGGTAAGCTGCTTCTCATGCAATGGGCAAGCGAAACATAATCAATGACGTTGATTAGACGCTACACTCTCTGTCAAAAATCTTCTTTACGATTAATCAAGATTTCGATATCTATGTCAAGTGGATAAGTGACACACACTGAAACTAAGCATATTCAGAAAATGTCAAGAAGTCGCAAAACAGCGCAATTCTTTCCTCTGAAAACAGAAAATGTTTGGCCAAACGAGATGGCTGCCATACTGAGCATAGAAAATACATAATTTCCTACAACTTCAATCAGTTATATCTACACTAATATTCATTCTTATGGAGTCAAATCTTCAGGATATGTTACTAGCAATATGAACTTTTATCTTGACTCTAGAAGAAAAAGTTTTGAAATCTGATTTTGTGCTTTTAATTTAAACACTTGAATTATTACTTTTAGGTCTGTCCCTACATTAGTTGTATCGCTCGCATATAAACACGTTCAAAGTATTACTTGTGGTGAACATCACACCGCTGCATGTGTTATTCGTGCTTGGGTACATGACGCTGAAACAAAAAATTGTATGGCTTGTAAATTAAGATTTACAACTGTTCGACGAAGGGTAAGTGAGGTTATTATTGCTGCTTTTTCTACTCGTAGACGCCTCTTGACATGGGTAACATCTGTATGTCAATCCACTGAGAATTAAGCCAATGGACACACTGTATAAACCTAATGGCAAACTCCTTTATAAGTACAGATATAACAAGACAGAGAGGGGTATTTTACCCAATACACATTCCATGGTCACTCTAAAAATAGCGACAAGCTATCTTGCGTATATCTCCCCCACATTGTTTATTTGTTCTTATTTTAAGCACTGCGTTGACCACCGTGCATGTTTGTAAAATATTGATTAAAATTACCAGCTTTATTATTTTTCCTTTAGCATCACTGTCGTAAGTGTGGTGGAGTGTTTTGTGGTGCGTGTACATCAATGAAATTTCCTATCCTTGAGATGGGTTACACTGATCCTGTGCGAGTATGCGATAGATGTTACAATATTCTCAGTGAAAGTAAATCTTAGCCGAAACATCTTAAAAATATCATTTACAGAGAACGGATTCATGCTTTTGGGAGAGAGAAACCAAATTCCGCAGTAAAGGCGCTAGAACAACGTCGAACAACGTCTTTACTGCTGACTTTGAGCAAGTTTTGTCCCACTGGAAATACCTTTTTAATACTTAATAAAAATAAATCGATGAATTTATGGTATAAAGTCCAGCGAACATCCGACATATCGACATCGTTTTGTGCTGGCAGGGAGATCTGATTTAATTTGGATAACGGAGTTAGGGAGTTCAAATCATTCTCCTTTGTTATAGTTCGTTTGTTTATTAAAAATGCTCGTGTTGCCTAGATTTTGTGTTTAATCGGGGGAAGAGGGGGGAGGGGGTCACTAAACAATAATTTATTCACTTTACCCCGACCGTTGTCTTGTTGCTGAAGTGCTTCAAGGATGTGAATCCGTTATGGAACGCGTAGAAATCAGTTTTAAATGATAAGAAAGAGAAAAATGACAGTGTTTGAAAAATAGTGGGTAAAATTATAATTTTATTTTGAAATCTTTTTTACACTTTGTTATTATGCACTAACGTTTGACTATGTCATATTTTTTCTTAATGTTTTATATTTACACTAAAAATTTTGTATTTATTTTTTTGAATTGACTAATATCCAAATTAATGTTCGGTGTGAAGAGTGTTGGGTCAAAGATCTTGCAATGGATTGGTTCCATCGTATTGAAGAAACCAATCAAAAGCAAGCACGTTGACGTAAAATGATATATTATAGCTCCCCTTCCCAGTGAACACACTACGCCTTACCAATGTCCAAAACAACGACTTTTTGAAGTTGGTAAGACGTTACGTGCCGGCTGATTTAAACCAATCAAAATAATCTTTGAGAGGTAGTCCCTAAATTCTTAGTCTTATTTTTTCAAATTTTCAAAGCTTTATTGTAATATTTGTATAATACGTTAATGTTTATTTTTTTAAAAAAAAATAAATGATATTACGAACAGATTTATTCGGGAAAAACGTGTATCATGAACTGCATTCGTTCCTTGTTCCTCACAGCTTAAATAAGTCCCAATGCAAATGGCGCTCCATTCAGAAAATGCAGTTGATTGACATTTTACAAAACGCCGGCACAAATGCTTATTACTTTAAAGGCGCAAAGGTTTCCGCGAAAACATAACTTTTAGGTTCACCCGTGAAAATAAATTCCCATAAAATGGTACGAAATGAACGGATACCTATGGCAGTTGCTGAAAAACTTTTGCATTTGCCCGTGTGAGATGTTCGTTTTGTTTACAACGAAGTCTGAAAGCAAATACGTGATGTTCCTATTCTGAATTTGGGCAAGAAATACCTACGAGGAATGCTTTCGATTTAAAAAAAAGACAAAATACCAAAGAAAAGACAAAATACAATTCTGATTATGTGCCTTTTGCAAATTATTTATTAATTCAAGCGAAAAGAAATTTTTGCGGCTACCGTGAAATGTGCCGCGTTTTTTCCCTCAAATATCAGTGCGCTTAACGTATTAGAACGATATCATCAACTGAGTCGATAGAGACAATTCAGACGTCTCAGGTAAGAATAGTCAATATGGATTTTGTTACTTACAACTGACATTTCTAGTCCAATTTCCAGACTTTCGTGGACATTTTGGACTTATTATTATTATGTATCGATAAAAAGCAAATTATATGTAGAAAAAAGAAATCGATGTTAATAGGTTCGTTTACGTCATCTTTATTGAAACGTTTTGCTGTCACGGTATTGAACTCTAAGGTACAAATGCTGAACAATGGTATAGCTAGCAATTTGAGTTTCACTACACCTGAACGAGGTGATCATACTTCCGAGATACACACTACTATTATCTAACCTTTCAACGAGAAATCATTGCAGTGTTTAAAACTGGTGCGCCATCAAATTTTTAAGAAAGAATACAAAATTGCAGAAAATACGACAGTGGACACACGACGTCGGATCAACGTTGAAAGAACATATATTAAGTAACCTTCAAATGCAACCGGTAGTAGTTAATCAGTGGTAAACAAAAGTCTTCTACACATTTGGTGTAAATACATTGTGAACTTGAGTTTGTTGGTTGAAGATCTTCTAAATTGGAATGCAAGACCTTTTTCAGGTTATCGTTGAGTCAAACATTGTCGCTAGAATTTGAAATCCTACTCTGTCTCTATACAATACGTACTGGTACAGTCTCCACTAGTTGAATCCTACTAGGCGAAACATTTGCTGTAAATGTCAAAAGAAAAATTAAATTGGTAGTAGTCAATTTCTACCAACGGAATGTCTTCTTTTTGGCTTTCCCAGCAAATTTTTCGCCTTAGTGGAAATCAACGTTTTGAGAACAATCTCTCAGTGACCAGTAAAATTCTAAAAGTGAGATCTAATTTTTTTTGAATAAAATCCCTTACATATGATGCTGGAATTCACTTTTGAGCGATGTAGTAGAAAAAAACTGTTTTTTCAGTGTCAAAATCCATATTATATATGAAATAGCATAGTTTTACAATCAATATCTTGTTATTAATAATGTCATTCATTTATTATTATTTCCGCCAAATTGGGGTGAAATCACATTAAGCACGTGAAAATACAATTTTCTATTGTTTTCAAGGAATTTTATTGTTCTGAAGACAATATAAAGACAATAGCCTATTGTCTAACAATTTTGTACATTTTTGAATTAGGTTTGATGAGAACATTTATCTACCAATTTTCATTAAGAAATTCAAAGTAGTTTAGAAGTTAAGGGGGTAGGGCCTTTTTGGGGGGGGGGGGGGGGGGGGGGGGGGGGGGGGGGGGGGGGGGGGGGGGGGGGGGGGGGGGGGGGGGG
>JAULBZ010007910.1:0-11118 GCA_032360805.1 Neoturris breviconis | reverse complement strand
GTAATTAAAGAAACAAAAATTGTTTATCATTATTTATGGTTATTTCAGTCGAACCAATATCATAAAACACGAAATCTGTTTGATTAATCATTTGCAGTTAAGCGTGCACATGCCTATATCTCAGTGTCGACGTCTAATCAACTTAAAAAAGATGTCGCTTTGACGTTTATATGACAAAACGACGTATAATCAATGTGGATTAGACGTGGAGGGCCTACAAGGATATTGCTGTATTATGATTGTGTTTCTGATACTCCAATTAATATTCGATATAACCTAATTAAATGCAGTGTTTACTCGAGTAAACGCCCTTTTCCAATTTTTAAAGGCATTTTTCATGAGGGGCGTTTCATAAAAGGTCGGGGCGTGGCGTTTATTAAATTTTCTACATCGAGGGATATTATCATCATCATCATCATCATCAACAACATTTATTTGCATAATTTATACCAAATGTAATACGCTTTAGAAACAGTTTTTTCAAGTTGATTTTCGTTCTGCAATGTTGCGCATGCGCAACATCAGACAAAATAAATAACTTAACCAGCATGCGCACATCGCCAGATCAACGTTTATAAAGTTTATAGATATTATAATACCTTATCGGGGAAAAACGTCGGAGTAAAATTAAAACCGGTAAAATTGTAAGTCGGGGAAAATATTAGTCAACGACCATGGAAATTAGTCACTTTTCCCACACTGAATTTTGGGATATATGTGAAATAACTCTAAGTTATTTGTATGTGTTTCTTTTCGATGAGTAATTCCTTGTATTACGTATGAGTGATCCAGAAGGAACAAAAACATGTTTCAAACCATTTACTGATTCATCCTTTCCCTAGACAATAAAATTTTGCCATCGGAAGAAAGTCTGGTAAAGGTTTTAGTTGGATGATAAATAGCCGGGGAAATTATTTGTTAGGTTTTATTTCAAACCGGGATATTGTCAGTCGGGAAAAACTTTCGTCACCAAGCTCTAAAATATATCACATTTCCTCGACTTTTTTTCCCCAATAAGGTATATATAATAAAAAAATTTATAGTGTTTATACAGAGGGATTATACAAACTGTTATTTCTCATTAGCGCCATCTCTGTAAAAAGCCTCCCGGTAAAAACCTCCGTAGCAGAAAAGCTAAAACGCGGTTCCTTGCAGAACTTTTATTTATTGCGTAAACATACAGCAAACTCTCGACATAACCAACCAAACTCTGTTCCCCCTCGTTTTCCCCTTAAGAAACCCTCATAAAACCCCTCCATATAACGAACCTCCGATATAACGAACTCTCGCTTTTTAAAGAAACAAATTTTTCTTTCCTTTAAGGAAAAAAATCTCGATATATCGAACTCTGGGTACAAAACATACAAATTTTTCTATTTTCAGCGTTTTTTACACAAAAAAATAATAAAATAAAATACAAAAAAAAAATTATCTCAATTTTGACAGTTCCTCTTTCAGTACATCCATGTGTTTTTTCTGGCTAACGATGTGCAGTTCACATGATTCCTGCAGACCTTGATAAAAACGATGAATTATTAGCATTTATACCCTGTTTTCTCTTCCCTGATATAATTAATAGGAAGTTTTTCCCATTGAAAATATTTTTTTGAAAATTTCCGATATAACGAACTCTCGATATAACGAACTTTTTTTCGTGTCCCTTCAGAGTTCGTTATATCGAGAGTTCACTGCATCTATTTTGCTCACAGAACGTTGTTCTGACTTTATTTTATTGACTTTGAACAGGTTTTTGTCGGCTGGGAGAGAATGAACTCTTATGTATATTCAACATAATATGTAGCAAGAAATACGATGTTCCAGTTGGCAAAAACTTGAACAACGTTGAAAGACTTTGAAGAGGTATGATTTATTTGGTTGAAGTGAAGAGATATGTTAGTCCATAGTCCCCCTTCATGGAGGAATGTGGCATGCGTAGGATGTGATATAACATTTGTAATTGGTTCTTATCGCAGCTAATGTTAACAGTCATATAAAGACACGCCTTTTTGGTCACGACACAACTTTTTAAGTGACTCATTAGAAACATGCCAATATAAGGTTTCTTTATCTCAATGGTACTTTACAGTATCATAAGCAAGGGGGGGGACGCTTATTAACTTTAAGGAAATCAACAATAACATAAAATAGTAAACTCGCTAAATAGCTAGTATACATGTTATAAATAACACGAAGTCTGAATTAAATAAACTACTCTGCAGTGTCTAGGCAATATCAAATAAAGGTTGAAAATCTTCCCAAAATTAATAAATGTCCCCACCCCATATTACTGCATTACCCTTCCGGCACTCGACGTAGGAATAATACGCCAAAATAACATCAAAACAACGTCGTTTTAACGTTGTTCTGTTGTCGTGCACCTACTGGGTATTAATTATTATAGAATTGATACATAAAAGTTATTTTCGCTGAATCCTTCGAATAACAAAATAATGATAATTACTCATAGCTTTATTCCGTAGGTTGTCATGATGACCCAGTGGGCAAAAACCTGTTCAAAGTCCGCAGTAAAGACGCTAGAACAATGTTGTACACGTTGCTCTAATGTCTTTATTGCTGACTTTGAACAAGTTTTTCCCACTTGGGAGTTATTTGGCCAAGATTCAATTTGATTCAATACAAGATAACGGATTTATGCCTATACTTATATAACCATGTCGTCAGTCAATAGATAAGAGCAGGTTACGAATAAGTCACTTTTGTCTTTTGGCAAGAGCTATATAGATGAAATATATATTTACGTCAGTATCGAGTGATTTAATATGAGCAGACGGAAATACTCTAAAAGTTCTCGGTGGGTGCACGATAACTAAACAATTAATCGTTCAAAATACGTTATTATCTGCGCGGAGAAAAATATGTTATAAAACCCAGTTATCGAATAAGAGCCAAGTAATCACTGTGGATGAGTTATTTTTGAGCATTTCTTCAGGATATCCAGCCAGAAGCTATGCTTAAAGATCTCTCCTCCGCAGGGGTTACTTGCTTTTATTTCGACACCTGGAGTCATCTAGACTAGATTTCCGCCGCAACTGCCGTATTTATCCGTAAGCTCCCGGATTTTGTCGTTTTGTTCTAAAATTCAAACGATAGTTTTCCTAGGCTAGAGTCATCTTGAACATGATTGTTCATATGTATAGATACTACACCGGGAAATATACTACTAAATGCAGGCCCATATATCCCCGTATATAGGCCAAGTATTACCATACATTTACATACTGAGTAGAATCCTGGTAGAATAAATAAACATAATGGAAATGGTACTTTACAATCATTAACTCCAGGGTTTATATAATAAACAATTGGTTAGGACCTAGTTGCAACCTCGTTCCCAGGGCTTCTTGCCTTTTTGAACACGGAAGAGCGGCGAAGAAAGCTTTTCTGTGTTCGAAAAGGTAAGAAGCCCTGGGAACGAGGTTGGGCCTAGTTGATTAGTTTATTTATTCTAACTTCGAGTTATTTTTAGCGAATTGACTGTTGATTTCCTAAAAGTTAACAAACGGGGGTTGGAATAAGAGCGGGATGAGGGGAAAGGTTTTTTGGAAAATTTTCTAAAGTCTCCCCCGCTTTTATGATACTGCAGAGTAGCGACACGAAAGAACTCAAAACAATGTGAGAGGCTATCAAATGAGGGAAAATAGTATACAGAGTGATCCGTATCCTATAATCTTTCACACTTTGAGCCTATCTAAACATTTGTGAGTTGTTTTTTTAAATAATTATGAAAAATTACATGTAACAAATTAAAGGTATTGCGATTTATTATTGGCAGCTGGTAAGCATCGTCTAGTGCCAACCTTGTTCCCAGGGCTTTATTCTGCTTTTTGAAGGGAGGGACAGGCTATAATATAATGAAAAAGTTGGTTTTCATTAGGCAAAAAATTCCGCACGAAAGCCAAAAGAAGACAATCCATTGGTAGAAATTGACGTCACACATGGAATGTCTTCTTTTGACTTTTGTGCGGAATTTTCCGCCTAATCAAATCATTCAACAAAATAGTATATACACAGTCTAATATTATGTTGCAACATTTCCTCTTTGAAGTCATTGAGGAGGAAATCAAATAAAAAGTTCATTGAACAAAATATAATAATTATAATTGTTAAAAATTAATAATATTATAATGTAATTAATTGCCTAATTAAGGTTGATTGACACATGTCATGTAATTAAAATCAGAAGAATATAATGGGAGTGTATGAGAATAGTTACAGTAGGAGAGTAGGAGAGTTGAAGAGTTGCGAATATGCTGAGAGTTGAAACTTTACTACGACTATACTTCATGTAACACGTCTTAGGAATCTACAAGCAAACGCATAATGAGACATTTTATGAATTTTGGTGAGTAATACACACCACAAGTAGATTTCAAATTTATCGAGTATACTTTTTCAAACTTAACAAATTCTGCTGTTCCCAGCAGCCTAGTGCCTAGACTCTTGGAACATATTCGATTTTTTTGTGTATTTCGTTTTGCTACCTAAAATTAAAGGCTTTTTATGCAAGTGGAAATTCGGAATTTTTGCTCGAATTATACCTTGTCTCAAATATTTATGTGAGTGCTTGTTGCTTGTATTGGTGTCCTATTCGATTTTTTTTAGTTTAGCTAATCCTTAAAATGTAAATAAAGTTATATTCCATGACTGCCCATTATTCGTTGACCAGAGCGGCATAAATAGGCCAATACGAGCTAGGAACGTGCTTGGTACGAAGACAGTAACTGATATTAATATTTTTAACCATTGCTCGTACCTACCCAGTGAGAAAAACCTTGCTCAAAGTCCGCAGTAAAGACGCTAGATTTTTGCCCACTGACCAATCATTATATTTATAACCGTTATATTTATAAACCACCATTTCAAATATAACATGCGTCCGTTATCCCTTATAGTCATAAGACAATATATTGAGATTAAAAATTTTAATCGTGCTCATATCCTTGCTCACTGTCCAATCGTTATATTAATAATGACGACCACACGTATTAACATGAAATGTCAAATTCGCTCCAGTACACAAATGCACTCATAGTTATAACAACCATTTCAATTATAAAAGTTGCATCCGGTCTCCCACATATCATAAGATAACACATTAATTTCTAATTTTACATCTTAATCCCATCACACCTTTCCGAATACATGTCAATGATCTAAGTATGTTTAATTGTTCCCACTTTTAGTTAGTGACAAATCTGGACCTGCGAAATTAGAATTTTTGTATATCGTAAAATTAGCACAAATAATGGTAAACGCGAGATATTTCGCAGTTTGATAAAAAAAAACTCATGGAAATTTTTACCCTGAAAAACCACGAAACAAGAAAATATCAATCAAAAAATCACAGACTGTTGCATCGCAAAGTTTAGAATATCGAAAAGTCAATCCAGTGAGCAAAAACTTGTTCAAATTCTGCAGTAAAGACGTCTTCAACGAACAAGACGTCTTCAACGAACAGGATTTTGCCCACTGGGTATGGCGTTCATATCCATTGATAATGTTTATTTCAACCTCGTTCCCAGGGTTTCTTCTCTCTTGACGTTTAACTCTATGAGAAGAGTTAATCGTCAAGAGAGAAGAAGCCCTGGGAACGTGTTTATTTATAATAAATTTGCTGCGAAAGCCAAAAGGGAATTTTGTATAATTAGAAAAATTAAATAATAATAATAAATAAATCTTACGGAGGCTATCAATCTTTTTACGGCATTACTCAGTAGTCTTCTCTTGGTTATGATCTGACTTACTTTGTCCACCTCATAATGCTAACTAACTGATATTATTAAATTGCTCAATTTAATGGTTTCGTCAAGTGTTCGTTGTGTCATGGTTTAATTGATGAATGATAGAAACCGGACAATGGTGTTGTTGTAAAATATTTAACAAAAATCTCAAAAATGGGCCTTGAAGATACTAAAAAACTCATAAGTCTTTTAATAACTATTGTACAGGTTCATTACACACTCATTATGTCCCGCTAATAAGAAGCTGTTGAAATGTAATACATTGCGTTTTAATTAGAGACGAGGCAGGAGTTTTAGTTATAATTATGTGGTTTTGCGCCGTAAGAAAATTTTTATCCGACGCAATGAAATTATCACCTGACGCAAGAACATTAAGCGATGTAGTTATGACACGTACTTTTCTGATGAATGGTTATGCTACTACCTTGCAAAGTGGTTCTTGGTTTTATAAATCAGTAATATTCACAGTTTATCATTTTGAGCGTGATAAAGCCGTATTCATAAAAAACAGGGCTAAAATAGGAGTTTTTGTAAAGTCCGGAGGTAATGAAAAAATATAAAATGATAAAATTTACCTCCTGAAAGGTAATTCTGCATTTTTGTCACGCTAGAACTATCAATACTAGATGATGAGTATCTCAACCACATATAACAACTGTAGTGGTAACATAACCATACACCCCTGCATGTTGAAATTGTTTAACACCCGGTTTTCAGTTTTTTTTTGGGTTTAAAATATTTATTGGCCAAATCAAAGTCGGACGAACACAATAGTAGAGCAAAATTCGCTGCACTATTTCCAATCAAAATTAGCCTCTTAGAAGCAAATACAAAGTTAGGAATACTACTATTTTTTTTTTTGAATTTAAAATAAACTTTAATAAATAAAAATCTGAACAGAATGTTCAGTGGACCCCTCTTTATTCGATTAATCGAAGTTTCACGGGAAATGTAGATTTTGTTCGAATTGCAAATTTTTTGTAACAGAGTTTCTACGCAACATTTCTTCGAATTAGGAAAGATTTCGAAATAAAAAGTTTCCTTTGTATCAACTTTAAGTAAAATATTCGCAGATAATTGATTCTTCACTTAAAAATATTTGACTTCGTTCTTAACCCTATTCGGACTGGGTTTTTTAGGGCTCTGTGAATCTGGGGTGGGGAAGGGGGGGGGGGGGGCTGATTCGGCCCCTGCATAACTTCTGATATGTCAATGCCATATGTATGAAACTTGGTCAGGTTATACTTCATTCTTATCCGAAGATTTTAATCGACGTCAACCAATGTAAGAGCCTGTTAAAGTATAGCCTACGATGTAGATCTTCGCTTGTTTAGCTCGGTCTATGCACAAACGGCATATTCCCCGTTTGAGTCTCGCTTCTCTTTCGGTTCGTAAAAACATAAGCAAAAAATAAACCAAATAGCTTTGTTGACTTCTTCTGTTTTTGTCTGTATTCGTTGGAACATTAGTGCGCATGCGACGTAGTCCTAAAACTCTTGGGATTTTTTAAAACCAAAAATGTGTCGTTTAGGCATAGGTCAAGATCAGATCGAGGTCTATAAAGTATCGACATTATTACAACTTAATTCGGTATAAGAAGAGGATAAATATTAAGCTTTCACGAAGATTGAAAAATTGTTGAAGAAAGAATACTGTTTTTATGTTTAGTATTTCCTTTCAATGTCTAAAAAAATAACCCTGCCGCCAAGCGACGTCTTATCAACGTCGAAACGATGTGTTTACGACGTTGATAAGACGTCGCTTGCCTACTGAGAACGACGTTCAATCAAAGATTTATATAGAAGAACCATATTTTAATATGTTCAACTAAAACCTTTACAACTTCCATTCATTCTAGCATTTTACAAGAAAACAAATTAGCTAAACTCGTTCCCAGCGCTTCTTGTCTCTTTGATTTATTTCTCTGGAAGAGACAAGAAGCGGTGGGAACGAATTTGCACATTAGCCTCATTTGAGGTTGGTACTCATATAGATATCCAAGCACAGTATCGTCGTAATCAACGCCTACTTTCTTGCTTTATTACCTAAACCTCAATTCAAAAATGTCACCATAATATATCATCTAGATCACGTTCGTAATCTTCAGGTGACGTACCATTACTGACACGTCAAAGCTAAAACGATTCAACCTCTGACCTAATGTCTATAGATTGCCAATTGCAATCAGCCATGTTTGAAATTGTTGCCTGGATTGCTCATTGCTGTGAAAAGTTTAAAACAAACTTCAAATAAAAGGTAAACGAGTAACGTCAGTTATCTTGCCTTTGTCGGCGACGTTTCTATGTATGTGCATTAATAAATCGATAAATTAAAAAATCTCTAAAATAAAAATGGTATGTTTTCAAACTAAATCCGAAAAGAACAACGCAGTTTGCAAACCGGTTTGCGCAAACTGAAGCCATACCAGGTAGGAAGCAGATTGTGATGATTTGCAAACTGAGTTTGGTTTTCGATCAAACCAAATTAGATCTATTTTGACCGTTCGCAAACCATGCCTGAAAAGAAGGGATTCTAATTTTTTTCGCTGTACACGAGGTTGTACTGAGCTATAGTTGGCACACAATGTACCATAATTGTTTTAGTGACTCAAAATTTCGCTCCAAAACCAAACTTTTTTGTTAGGGTTAAATCAACTAAAATTCCACAAAAATAAATCTGTGCAGAAGTATGTTAGGTCAATGAGCTTGCAATGGATTGGTTTTTTCGGTACAAAGAAACCAATCTATTGCAAGATCATTTACTCAGTACTCTCCTCTGTAGATTTTATTTTTGATACGGTCCCTTATTGTATCATTTTTTTCCGAATGAATCTTGCTTCAGTTGAAAGAAAGTTCGCTTCTTTTGTTTATTTACAATAAGTCAAAAAGTAAATAAATGACACGATTTCGTGGTTTCCGAAAGTGACAAAAAATACTGTATGTTGTTTTGAAACGCAAGCATTCTTAAAAAACGCTTCAAACCAGTTGAATGCTTCCCTAACGCGTCATGTAATTGATGAAAGAAATAATATTTATACGTTGTTGCTATGGTTACTCTACTACGAGAAATCTCGTCATCACTTTATCATAACATCTTTTGTTTTCATAGCAGAAGAAATTGTTTCAATCTTGTGGGCAATGAATTTTGTTCAAAGTCCGCAGTAAAAGATGCTACAACGACGTTGTTCTAGCATTTTTACTGCAGACTTTGAACAAGTTAGTTATAAAAATGTTGCAGTCATGATGGATTAATTATTGTGAAACTCCACGAAATTTATTTTTTTTCACAGATTTTTGTTTATCTCAATTCCATTGTTGTAAGAATGCTCGAAAAGTTAAAAAAATATATCTTGCAAACATATGGGCAGTTTCTTATTCTGATCAAAAGTATTGTTCAGAACTAAATTATTATTCAGGAGGTTATTTTCTCACATACTTTAAAAATCTGCATCGTGCTTTTGTGACTTTTGCCCCCTGAATCTTCTAATACCTTCCTATGAATTAACAAATTTCCGAGGGTACCCTACCATACTAACGAAGGGTTAAATGTATCGTACTGATAAATAGATTTTCATTAATATGCATCATATTATTTATGTCCAGTGTTACATAATAGTCTTTAAAACCGTACCCAGACCTTTTTAAAATGCTATTCATTGGATTCGGTAAGTTCAATTTAAAGGTCTAAAAGTAAAAATTAAATTACTGCAATGACGTCATCACCACTTACGTATTGGCGACGTTGGTCTTGAGACGCCGGGCCATCAGGTTTATTTTGACATGCTTGAATTTAATTTGTCCTCTGGGCATTGAGGTAAATAATCTCGCAATTTGATAGGTTCCTACGGATCGAATTACCAATCAATTGCAAGCTCATTGACATAACACTCATTCATATAAAGATCAAGGTTGTAAAAGTAAATGCCATTCATATTTATACTTGATAAAATCTAGCCGGTGTCCTTAGGTATCAATAATATATAAAATTCCGTTGGTAGGGCTATTAGAAAGTATGAATCGAGGCTATAAATGAAGTTGAAATACAGTTGGAATATCCGTAAAAAAAAAAGGTTGAGAGAGCACTGGATCAATGTTCCAAAGGAATAACCTTGTTCACAGTCCGCAGTAAAGAAGCCAGAACAACGTTTTCAACATGGTTCTAGAGTCTTCACTGCGGACTTTGAACAAGTTTTTTGCGTACTGGGTAACATTATATATATATATTCATTTGCAAGAATGTTGACTCTTTTCATGTACACCTAACAAATTATGCTACCCCGCCGGCACCTGGCGTTTTTTCAACGTAAAACAGACGTTGTTTTCACGTTTTTTTTTACGTTGAAAAACGTCATGCATCAATTGGATAATGACTCACAGCAAATATATACGCAGTAAGAATAATATAAGAAAATTTACCTGTATACTTCAAACAACCTTACACGATACGAATGTGTATCTTCGATGTAGCCTGATATATACCCACTTAAATGACTTGTAATAAATGGTTATTGCAAACGTTTATCGCGACCTTTAAGAAAAACGAACCCTATAACGAGGTATTAACTTAAAATCATTAGAATATTTTCTTCTTTCTTCCCTGTCACCACACGACGCCGGAACAACGTCAAAACAACGTTGTTCCAACGTCGTGTGCCCACTGGGTTCTATCTTTTAACATCAATTATTCAGCAGTACCGTATTTCTCCGTGTATGAGCCCTGTGTTTCAATATGTTTGCAATGCATTTTGGAAATACAGTCACGAGATAATTGACTGCTACGAGGAGGGACTTATGTACAGAAATATGCGATGTTATCCATTTATCTTATTCCATGCAAAAACATCAGTCAGAACAGAGAGTAACGTATTTAAGGGCGTGGTTAGAAACAGAGAAACCTCCACCAAGCATCAGAAGAACCTCCACTAAGCATCATTTCAACACTCTCCTCACCGTAGCTACTGCCTTCTTCCTCGCGGTCCTTTCAGGGTTCCTCGGGAGAATTGTGATCTGTACATATAGCGTGACTAATTTCTACACTTGTTGTTCTCATACTTACTTAGTAGGCCAAAACCTGTTCAAAGTCCGCAGTAAAGACGCTAGAATAGCATTAAAGACGTTGTTTTAACGTTGTTCTAACGTTATTTTGCCGACTTTGAACAATTTTTTTCCGGCTCGGTTACAGATCGGTTATGGATATTTATAGCTCGACATATATTTATAGATGGACACATACTATGATAAAATGAAGACCGAATATCAAAAATAAAAATTATAATCCGACCAACCAAAAGCCGATGTTTTGGCTTATGTTGATGTCCGCCGAACAAACCTAGTTATCCTAGTTTATTGTAAATTAA
>JAULBZ010007909.1:0-11119 GCA_032360805.1 Neoturris breviconis | reverse complement strand
TTTTCAACCAAGTTGGCTGAAAATATTCTGAAAAATCTCTCCTCCACAGTGATGACTGGCTGTTATTTCGAGCCCTGAAATTAGAAAATTAGGCACACAATTTTTTTTAGTCTGAAGTCTGAAGCAATGCTCAAAAATCCCTCCTTCACAGTGATTATTTGTTCTTATTTCAAACACAGTGAATCATTTTTCTGCAAGTCAAGACTTGGCAATTCATTTTAAATACTGTATTTGACAATTTATTTTAAATACTGTATTTGGCACTGCATTTATTTTTTTTCAAATAGATGAGGCGGTAATTAGAGGTGGCATTTAAAAGAAGGGGGTGTTTACTTAGAATGGATATTACCGTTTAAACTTCCAAATGGCACCTCATAGGAAATGGGTAGTCAAACTTAATTGAAACACAACTTTTCTCCTCCACAGAGATAACCCACAGTTGTTGTAACCCTTGAAAAAGGACAACCTTATACTCAAGGCGTTTTTCCAGAACCCATTCCACTATGGCTCTATTCTAATCTAATAAATTCCGCTTTTGAACATGACAAATGCGGCGTATATTAGAGGACGAAGTAAATTACAGGACGGCGTTTCCTAAACATTCTAATTTATTAGTGCTGCACTTATTAGAGAGCAACATTTAAAAGTGAGTGGCATTTAAAATAGGAAATGTGGTATGATATATTTTTTCAAAAGATTTTGTAATCAGAGATTTTGTATTGTATGTAGTGTTCGAAATAAGAGTAAATAAACACTGTGGAGGAGTAATTTTTGAACATAGATTCAGGCTACAGAGCTGGTACTTATGTGCACATATGTTTTTTTTATGTTGAAACCTGAAACAACTATTGGACATCACCTGTGTATTTTTGAGTATATATAGTTTTTAACTTTGCAACTGAACACTGCACTTAAAAACGCTCCTCCTCCACTGGCAATGATTGACAATTATTAAAAACACTCCTCCTCCACTGGCAATGATTGACAATTATTTTCAGACTTGTATTGTAGTGTATGTAAAATTTATGTGCTTGATTTATCTTGATTAATCATTTCCAGCAACACACATTTTATTTTATTTCCCTTTTAAATTTGATCAATAAATCAATACTTGACAACTCTTATTTCAAATAAAGCAAATGAAACTCAAAACCTATATACTAATATCAGTGGTCGAAATAAAAGAAAATAATCACTGTGGAAGAGCGATTTTTGAGCAAACTTCAGGCTACAAAGCTTGAAGCTATGCTCAAAAATCCCTCCTCCACAGTGATTATTTGTTCTTATTTCAAACCTTGCATTTAGTGCGCAAAATAAGCTCAAAATAGGCGGTGAAAGAAGCAGAGGACTATTGCTCTTCCCTAGGGATGTTTATTTGGTCTTACAACTTAAAACTAATGCTCAATAATTACTCCTCCACAGTGATTATGTACTTTTATTTCTTTAGAATGTTTTACTGTACATATATCAGGTCAAACCTCACTTAGTTTATGAATGAACATTAAAACATTTTATATGATAGAATATAATCTTAACTCAAACAAATCATTATATTTATTTACTTGAATTAATATGTTTGTTAAACATTATCTCAGAAGAGTTGCAAGAAATTAATATTTAAAAACGACCTTAAGTATTCTGTTTCAGGTTATTAGTTGAGACGCAGAAAGCATATAATGTAGATTATATATATAATCTCTTTGAATACACATTTCAAACATTTGGTATATATTTACTTATTATATATATAATAAAAAGTAGAATATGCCCTAAATGTATGTGCATGGATTTGCAAAGGAATGTTTTTTTTTATGAAACTGATCCAGTCAGAGGTTAGATAAAAGTAGATAATCACTGCATATGAGTGATTTTTGAACATAGCTTCAGGCTAGAAAGCCTAAATATATGCTCAAAAATCCTTCCTCCACAGTAATTATTTCGATAACTACCGCTCTTCCCTAGGGATGTTTATTTGGTCTATATTTGCTAGAAAGAACACTTTATTACAGGACTTGAAATAACGCCGGTCAACACTGTGGAGGAGATTTTTCAGAATATTTCCAGTCAAATTGGTTGAAAATATTCTGAAAAATCTCTCCTCCACAGTGCTGACTGACAAGCCTTGTACAGTATTATGATTAGCAAAACAACAAAAATTAAACATCAGGAGCAGGTGATCATTACGAAGTATATTTTTTTTCTACTTATTATGCATTGTGCATCATATCTTCATAATTACTCATAACTACTGATATTATACATATCTTTTGTTTTCTGAGATTATGATTTGACTTAAGCAATCAATATTTTATTATACATACTGATAATAGTCTCTCTCATTTAAAGGTAGTTACTAGCTTTATATACTGTGGTATATATAGAAGTATATTGTTTAGTATAAAGAATGTGTTATATAAAAGATAAATCATGTTGCTAAGAAACTATTGAAATTTACAAAATTGATTCATAGCTTTCTATTATATATCTTAAGTGGAGAAAGTAAAGAGAAAACAAATCTATAAAATCAAAATTTAAAAATTTGCACTTTCTGAACATTACAACATGTTAAATCTAACAACTATTCGCAGTTTTTTAATCATATTAACTGTCAACTATAAAAAACAAAATATTTTCAACCTCTAATGGTCTTTATTTATTTCAAATTAGACTTAACTACAGTAACTCCATTATATACATATACATATATATGTGTATCAGTATTCGAAATAAGAGTAAATAATCGCTGTGGAGGAGAGAATTTTGAGCATTACTTTAGCCTTTCTAGCCTGAAGCAATGCTCAAACATCTTTCCTCCAGTGACTGT
Organism: Neoturris breviconis; assembly: GCA_032360805.1. Lineage (NCBI taxonomy): Eukaryota > Metazoa > Cnidaria > Hydrozoa > Anthoathecata > Pandeidae > Neoturris > Neoturris breviconis. Next base: position 8,295 of record JAULBZ010007909.1, on the reverse strand, counting down.
ATATACTGAAACACCCATATTGCCCTATCTGAAAGATGAAATATTATCAGAAAATAAATATTTCTTACAGCTGATCCCAACCATTTCAACCATTTTAAATATGCCTTTACTCCTTTTGTTAAAAACAAGTGTTATGGTATACACAGTAACCATATACTTTGCATTAAATATTTTGTCAATTTCACAATTGGTGACTTGACATTTTTCGCCACTTTCACAAGAAATATTTTTTTGTTTAGTTATGTATAGTATACTGTAATAATGTACAGTATGTATATAAATGTGCCAAGTCTATATATTAAAACGCATAGGTTTATAGATCTTAGTCCAGAACCCTTAGTTTGTACATTTAATTCCATATATACATATATATAGTATTTGAATATTACACGGCTAAATTTACACAGTTATGTATCCACATCACAAAGGTACACACTGATTTTTAAATGAATATTGGTGGAAAACCAAATGAATCAACAAAATCGTTTGATTCAATTTTGATTAACGCTTGGTGTTGTGAATTAATGAGAGAAATCACAAGAAATCAAGATTTAAATATACGGAGAAATTAACACAAATGTGCATACACCAGATCATTCTCAAGTAAAGGTCCACAACATCATCATTATGATGCACTGCTGCACAGTGACGCAGTGTAAAAACAACTTATATAAAGTTTTATTTTTTAGTCTAAGAAGTTTCTGACTGTGTGAATCTGTTGTGATACCTGAAAGTATTAAAGTTTCATTACTTACCCAAGTCGTTGATAAAATAACCTCTTGGACTTTTCAAGTGCCTCTTTATCCATGCTTGTTTCACGACTTTCAAATCTTCTGAGGGTCCAGATAAGATCAATGTGTATGGCATTACCCATCCACATAAACGCAATTCTTTTAAACTTTCGTATAGTTTTGCACCTTTAACCATTACTTTGTTTACTTCTTTCAACAATTCATATAAATGACTTGCTGAGATATTGTCAAATTTACTTTTTTCTTCTTCATTTTGCAGCAGCTGCTGCTGTGTTTGTTGCTGTTGAGTTGGAGTTGAGATGATACAGTCGACTGTCGAAGGCTTTAAAAATATAGCAAGATTGCTACTTCCAAGTACAGTCTTCCTGTAAGGCTTTATTGTATGTCTCGAGGATTTAGAAGTTTCAGACTTACCCATTACAACGTGCATAAGAAAATAAAAATGCAATCGATAAGCTGGAAGTTCATGCTATCTTTGATCTTCCTCGAGGTTTATTTATTCAATCGAATCTCCTCGATTAGCTTTGTTTATTGTTTTTTTTTATAGAGTATTTTACAGAATGGCAGAACAAGTTAAAATTATTTTGTCGTCGGAGTTCTAGCCTGACCCCTGGCTTATAATTAAATGTAGGCTACGGAGTTCCTGATGGCGCCAGAGTTGTATTCGATTTACTCCCTCGACGTCGGTAAAGTTTCTAGTTTTCTTGCAACCTCGTTTCCAGGGTTCTCAAGGGCCGTACTTGGAAAAGACAAGAATCCCTTGAAAATAAGTTGTTGAGTTTTCTTAAGGTGGAACACCTGTAAAATTGCTATCTTTGGTTCTATTAGTTCAAAAACACTTTTATTCTCCAAATATGTAAGTAAGTACATGAAAAGACAAAAAATGCTCAAAAATTTAAAAAAAATTAATTATGCGCATAATTAATTACTAAAATGGACCAAAAAGTAAGGAAAGCGCTGCAGTTCATAGCTTCAGAAGGAATGCCTCTAGAGAGTTCAAATTTTGTGAGCTCTTAGTACACATATAGATGGAGGTTATGTACTAAAATGAAGTCATGACCAATAGTAAAACAAATTTAACTAAAATTTCTGTCGCTGGAAAAAATATAAACTCATAATGTCGATAACCGAAGCAGAATGAACAAGACTAGAGAAAATTCTAGTGGTCAGAATTACTTGATTCTAGTACAAAACCTCCATCTGGTAGCATAGAACACTTGTGCAAAATTTCATCCAGTTTACTGTTATATATCAGACAGCATTTACCGCAGCGTATCAGAAACTCTATTTTGAGATAAACGCGTTTAAAGTTAAAAATTCTGTAGAAATAAACATTTTAGCATTATAAATGATCAGAAGAATATTTTAGATAGCTAAGAACTAGTTTTAATGATGTTTTATTCAAATGGGGCCACATAGTGACAAAAAGGTAAAAAATAGCATCAGTTATAGAACTAATTTGAGAATTATCAAGCCGACACCACAAAGAAGCCGAAAAAATAAAAAATAAAAATCACAAAATAAAAAAGCGAAATACGTATATACCAGCCTAATAAAAACAGTTATATATAAATCAGCCTAACTAAAACAGTTATAGCCGCAAATAAATATTTCCTCAGAAGCTACCAGCTTTATAAGTTACTTGCTCCTTCTCGTTATCATTATCGGTATAACCTTTTCGAATGCTACGGAGCTTTTTTCGTCGTTTCTTAACCGTCGCCGAAGTCTTATAGTTCATGATTTTAATTCGTTTTAAATCCTTCATCATACTTCCATTCAAATTATATGTACCAGTATTTAAATTTAGTTTTTTCATAACATTCAGCAGTCCATTGGCGCCATCATTGAAACTAAGCACTGAAGATGCGACATCTATCTCCAAGACTTGCCGGCTTACAAAAATATCCTTTGGGCATCGTTTCCAAATAAAACCATTCAATGATTCATTGACATTTTGAGTTTGCCCATGCAAACACTTCTCAAGCAAACTGTCTTTACTCAAGTCGGTAAAAATTGGTTTAATTTCATCACTAATTACAACCGGTATATTAATTTTGTCGCTTTTGTACGTACTTTTCCCAGTTATTTTATCCGACTGATACTTGCACCATGAATCGGCAGTCCTTAAACAAAAACGATGACGGAATTCTTTATCATCATAGTCTGTACAATGAAATAATACTGCTGCAACAGACTTTTTCATGGCATAAAGCTCTCCCTTGTTGTGTCGAATTGCCATCCCATAATAATTTTGGAGAGTGTTTATTACTTTTTCGGTCAATCGTCCTTTTCCATTCAATCCCTTTCCATCACTTAATTTTTGTTTGTTTCGTTCTTTGAGTTTACGAAGGCGAGAACCAACACGTTTCTGTATGTGTCCTACACATTCACCTTTTGTAATTTCGAGGTCTGGATATGGTTTACTGTCAGCTACTTTCTGGAATGCTGATGAATCTCCATCCCCAATATATCTTTTGTAACGCAACCCATTGAATGCAATAGAGCGGTTAAAAATGTTTATGGCTCCAGCTGTTTCCATTGATCCAGCCGACCCTGTATGATTAATAGGACAAATATGTTCTTCCTCCCATTTATTATATGCAGGATCATCTTTTTTAGATGACCAATACTGACAAGATTTGCAATGTTTAGACATAACTTCAAAGTCAACACATTTTCCATTTTCTCGCTCTATCGCTGTAACCACACCATTTAGTGAAGCATATCCACGACGCTGCCATGAACCATCGATCGATACATCACAATCTGCAGTAGTTGATGTATCGCTAGTTTTATATTTATCTATTACATCATGTGCTGCATTTTTCATGCTTTCTTGGGCAGTTGATATATATATTGGATGAATATCTTTTATAATATCATGATAGTTAGATTGGGATAATGGCGGTGGCATATTCATGACTGCACAAAAATTCTCAATGGAAGTATAGCCCTTGCCAATCTCTCGAAATGCAACTACTCCTCTAGTATTAACATCATATCGAGTATGTCCACAGCTTATTACTCTTTCTGATGTGTATGAACTATGACGCCAACCACATACACAACTAATATTGATTTGCTGAGCAAATCCTTTTTTATTTTCCAAATCTATTTCGGTATCAAGAGGTGACAAGCATGTTGGACATTTGCCTACGAGTTGAAATAAACTTAGCAGTATGTTCACATTTGCAAATATATATAAATTATCGGTTTTACTGCCGTCATTTTCTTCGTCACTATCTTCGGAACTGGTGGAACCGGTTGAAGTGGTGCCATCAAGGTATTTCATTTTTATTTTCGCTGCTGAAGCTGAAAGTTCTAGTTTGGTACCATCATCAGTAGAGGCATCAATGCTTTTATTACATATGGTGTCATCAGCTACAGATTCAACAAGTACAGAGGTGCTGGAGGAGCTGGAAGAGTTTGATGATGTTATATTACTACAGGCAATGTTTGTAAATCTATTACCTTTGAATGTTTTTTTCTGTTTGTATCTCCTCTGATAAGCTCTGCTTTTCGTAGATTTGCCTTCCATGATATAGTAAAGTATGAATGCAGATAAGAAATAATGAAGATAAATGTCAATTTAACGAGAAATATGGTATATAAATAAATAAATATAGGTACAATCAGCTGGAAACTCTAGGATTACTTCAAATTTTTTTCTTGAGATACAGCTCTTTATTTTGGTATTTTGCTGTAAAAAGCCTCGATCTATTAACTTGTCTCGCTGATACAGTCTTTTACGGCATATGTGATTTACTTATTTATTAAGGGTTGCTTTTGCGCCATTGGGCGCAGGCGTCAATTCATGTTTTAGGGACCTTTTGGGGCTAATACAGACCCTTTCAAATATTTTTTTAATTTTTAAAAGTGTTACCAACACAGGGAAAATGCAATTTGCGATAACAAATCTGTATGTATGAAAGTTTATACTGCCAAAAACGGATTCCTGGACAATTTTTAGATAAGAAACTATAAAAAAAAAAAATCCCAAAAAATTGTAAATTTTACAGGTGTTCCACCTTAAATTTCCTCCACAAAAAATACTTGTGATCGAAGGCAATGTAATCTCTATTCAGTATTGTTTGTAGCAACCCAACCTTGATCCCAGAGCTTCTTCTCTCTTATTTTTCTCACCGATTTGGTCGTCAAGAGTGAAGAAGCCCTGGGATCGAGTTAGGTAGCAACCTTGTTAGTTGTTATTCTCTTTTCCTTTGCTAGGGTTAAATCTACTAAAATTGACAAAATTCAACAAAAATTAATATTTGGAGAAGTGTGTTAAGTCAATGAGCTTGCGATGGATTGGTTTCTTCGGTACGAAGAAACCAATCCATTGCAAGATCATTGACTCCGTACTCTCCTCCGCAGATTTTTTTTTTGAGACACTCCCTAGTTATTCAATTTGTTGATAATAAATAATAATTATCATGTAAATGCAAATTTGTGTAAAATAGCACGAATAAGGGAGGTATTACGCGCATCATTTTTCCCATGTAGATGATAATTTTTTGTATAAGGCTTTGATATATAGGCTTTGTTTTAAAAATTGATCCTTATTTGACACGAGGTTGCCTGCAGATTGAAAAGAAAACGTTATGACATTCATTCTACTAATTATATCAATATTATATAATTTGAAGCGCATCTTATAATTGGTTTCATGATATTGAAGAAACCAATATATTGCAAGTTTTTGGGTGTTCACTCTTCTTCGCAGCTAGATTCTGTATTTTCTAGTATTTTCTATCTAGTCTCCAGTGCTTCTTAAGGTATAGTCTGTAATGTCAGACAAACTAATTTATAGTTCCTAATCATGATCCTAAGTAAGCTTGTTCTGATCTACTCAACATTCTTGACTTGAGGCGAATAATAAAATTGTAACTTGATTATAAATAACTTTGTTCCCAGTCTTCTTGTGATTAATGATTTCGTTTTTTATTTCGTTTCTTCTTCTTTTAGGGAAAGAAAATAAGAAAATTCGAATACCGGAGTAATTAGGGACGTTGGTAACGACTTTGGAAAATGGAAGCTTTAGGTTAGATCGTTATCACACGCAGAAATTAATGTTCATCTTGCTAATCAAAATGTAAGTGATACGTGACGTCAATTTCTATCATCAGAATGTCTTCTTTTCGCTTACGCAGCGAATATTTCGCCTACTGGGGATCAACCTTAAACGTTTTAATCCTTTCTACCATTCCATTTCTCACATGCTTTGGTCTCTCTTCTTGTATATCTAACAAATACTGGACCGTGGTTCCTAGCTACTGTATTGTAAATGTAGCTATCCTCTATTGTAAACGTTTGCAAGTGATATTTTAATATTGTGAATCATTAAAACTGCGAAAATAATACTTTATAAGAATTACTCAAATAGTCCAACCTCGTTCCCAGGGCTTCTTGCCTTTTCGAAGTTTCGAAAAGGCAAGAAGCCCTGGGAACGAGGTTGTCAAATAGTCGTCTCATACATACCGTTGATGTCGAATGGTCGTAATATTACTCATTTTGATTTATCGTTATCAGCAGTTGGGGCAAGGTGATAACCGAAAATGAATATTGTGCATCTTTGCATCTTTATAAAGTTCCTTTACATCGCCACAAAATAATAGCTATCCAACGATAATGCTTCTTCTCCATGAAATTTTCACACAAAAATCATCTTAGAAACTAAGACAGTTATAAAAACCCCAATGTTTACATTGTTTCGTTTACTTTACACTCCCATTTGTGTTTATTTTATGACAAACATAACAAATATTGTCTCCAAATTTACATTTGCTAAGGAGAGAACTGAGTGAACGATCTTACAATTGATTGATGCTTTTCTGCCCAGAAACCAATCAGATATAACTCGTTGATGTAACACTCTTCTCTGCATATTCATTAGCAACTTCGTTCATAACGTAAACACTTTATCTCTCTATATAAAACAAAAAATACACGTAGGAGATTCACACACATAGCTACCTTTCTAGCTAGGATATCTAATCAACGTCGAAAAGACGTCATCTTTTTATTTAGACGTCAGATATCAAAATGACGTATTTTTGACTTTGATAAGACATCGTGTGTGCTAGGCAATAGCGCAATCAAAATGGATCCAAATTGGAGTACTGACTATATTGCTATATTTCTATCTTCCGTCAACTTCGGTACCAACGCTGTTCTCTCTCGATTTAGGCGTCAAGAAAGAATAAGCGCTGTGATCAACGTTGATGTTCCATAACATTAGAAATATATAGATAGAAACGTGTTCTTGTGTACAGGTTTCTCACAAGTTTCTTTATCTTTAATTTTATACACAACATTTGAACTCCTGATAAAAACTAGTGGAATTCTCTTTCCGAAACTATTTCTTTCGGTAATACATACGTGGTAATATAGTTTCATTCTTAAATTCAAATTGAACAGGAAGACGCAGCACTTTGTTTCTATCTATGGATTAAAATCATCTAATAAGGGTCGTCTCCAAAATAAGATTTACGGAAAAGAGTACTGAGTCAAGGATTGGTGTCTTCGTACTAAAGAAACCAATCCTTTGCAAGTTCGTTGACAACACCCTTCTACACAGTTTCTTGATATGATACATATTACTGGTTTGAATTTTCATAGAAAGTTGTTCTGACGTTATTTTGCTGACTTTGAACAGGTTTTTACCGGCTGGATACATCCCAGTGGGTAAAAACTTGTTCAAAGTCCGTAGTAAAGACGCTAGAACAAAGTTTTCAACGTGTTTCTACCTTTTTTTCCAGTCATAGGTGTCTCCGCTTTTAACGCCGCGATAGTACATTACATTATTCTGTTCTGCAAAATATAATTTTCTGGTATGTAAATTATAGATTATATATATTGTTCAATCTATTTAATGGCTTTTTTTCCATTAGTTGTTAATATCTATCTATTATAACTTACCTTTACCACTAGCATTTTTATACTCCCTTTTATAATCTTATAATTTTTATAATTTTGTTCATCAATATATTCTTGAAATTGTAATTTTATAATTTTATCGAATTAAAATAAAGTACTAAATAATAATAGTATTCAATTTTATTCTTCGAAACAAAACTAGCAAACGGCAACAAAAAATAATTGCGGGAAAAATAAGCAAAAGTAACGCCGGTTAGAACCTGCTAATTTTTAACATAAGGGTCGGCGGAAACAACTTATGTCGAAAATAGAAAAACTAAAAAATAGTGTCTTTTCTTTTATGGTCATTGCTGTCCGTTAAAATTGTTTTTTAAGAGAAATGTTCAATCGGGACCTTAAAAAAAGTATCCGTTAGAAGGAGACGTCAGTTATGTCCGCTATATAAAGGTTTTCTTATGAGACTTTTGAGCTAAATCAATCCGTTCCTGAAATAAGTGTCAGGATGTCCGCTATAGAGAGATTTTACTGTGCCAAATTTGATAGGCGAAATGTAAATTTCCTGGTTCCCGGAGCTTCTTGCCTTTTCGAAATACAGTACAATCCCGTTAACTCGGACCCTCAGGGGGGACAGGAAATTGGTCCGACTTAACGAATGTCCGAGATATCC
>JAULBZ010007908.1:0-11120 GCA_032360805.1 Neoturris breviconis | reverse complement strand
TGGTTTTGTTATTGACAAATAAATTTAAATAGACGCCTTGAACTAGTAAGCAAGACCAAAATCAAGACATTATATTTCTTTATTCTTACAAGATTAGTTGTAGAGCAGAAAAAACACATACTCAGTCATTCCATATATCAAAATGTTGGAAACGGTATAGCACGAAAACGTGCAAAAGCTGCACAAAATTCAAACTGGCACAAAATTCGAACTGGCCACATTCAAAATTGCTGATAAACCCTTTTAAACTATCCCCACAAGAACATTTTGAAGCTCGTGTGTAAACCGGAATTTAATTTTTGGGCATCACCAGTGGAGAAGTGTTTTTGAATAAAGTTTTTTCCTTGGTATTAGTTCCAGGACTCTATTAGTTATATTATTTGTCAACGTCTGGTTTATTTAATCATTGAATTTCTCAAACAGCACTAACCATGTTTGACAACTTTAACCCTGTCTGATTTGACACTTTCGAATCAGTAGCGAACAATAGGAATAAAGTTGGAATTGCATAATCAAACAATAGAAATTTATTTTGAAACCATCCTGTGGCAACAAAACTGATATGAAGTTTATTATCACACATCATCAATAAGCATAATTAACCAATAGAAATATTTTGAAATTGTGTCGATGAAATCACAAGACGATGATGACTCCTGCCAGGAATTTATGACAGGAAAAAACACTGAAAATATTTTTAACTGGATAATGTGGATGGAAGACATAAAAGCTAAATAAATTACATCAGCATATTTTCTTCTCTTTTTTGTCATCATCCAACTTTTCAATTTGTGATATAAAACGAAAATAATCTGCTAAATCATTTTCGTAACAACCATATTTATGTAAGCAAGAGGTTATGCATGCCTGGTATGTTTTGAGTAGCAATTAAACCAAACTCAATTGACTTTGCAATAAAAACCAACAAGGGGAGCAAAGTATATTCTCAGAACGTTGGAATACAAATTCGCTTTGTGAATAAGAAGGGCATTATTGTCGTTCTAATTTAGTGTATGCTAACAGTTTTTAAACATTTTATTTCTTCAAGCCCCAATATAACGGTCAGACATCACCTGTGGAGGAGTGTTTGTGAGTAGTTTTCAGCTTTGCAGCTGTAAACTGTGCTCAAAAACACTCCTCCACAGGTGATGTTCAACAGTTATATTGAGGCTTGTATTATGAATACAGACTTACTGTACACATAGTTATGCGCAATCAGTACTATGTTGTAGTCTGGGCTGTGTTTTGTCATCTTACAATTCTTTAACTAACAGCAAAGGCTTACTTAATAAATTTGTAGAGTTTTCTGTGCATTTATAAACTTGTTGTGTGTCTCACATGTGGTGCTTGGATATAGTGTATTTTGTCCATACTAGAGGTACATCCTTAAGAATATATACTTTAAACTTTAAATGCGATATTCATTTCAGGGGGTTCGAATTCTGCTGCAGACCATAACTTTTGAAGGAATGGTCGAAATTTCATAAGAATTTGGTGAAACTGTGTATTTTACTGTTTACTATGATCTGAGCCTCAATTTATTACAGTTGTCAGAATATATATTTTTTTTTTTCAAAAAACCTTGTTTTGCCATTTTACCCCCCTGGAATGATTTTTTGGAGAAATAAAAAATACTCAGAACATAGCCAATTGCAAAATACATAATTTCACCATATTCCATGAACTGTGTTCTATCAAAATATATGTTCTGCAACCGGAAAATCACAATTTTTTTGGTTTTCTTACCCCCTAACAGGTGGCAAATCTTTGGCCAAAAAAAAAAATGGAATGCTTAACTATGGTAGTTCATGGAAAGTTTCAAAAGTGTTAATTACATTTGGAGATATGTTTAATCTAGAAAACATAGTCATTTTTAAAAAAGTGAGTTATCTGCCACCTTAAAGAACTATTGACCGGCTTAAAACAATAGGTATTTGGATTGCCATTATGATCCAAATGCAAGATCATAATTATGCGTCCATGCGTTTGTCTAATGGAGCACATGAAATTAAACTTTTGACGAGAATTTTTGAAAAATAAAAATGTCTGTTTTGAATGCTCTACAAATTCGTTTCTTTGGGAAAAAACATTACTGACATTACTAAATATCACTTATATGTAATCATTTATACCAGATTAGTGATAATTGTGGAAATATAAACAGGTAGAATAGGTTCTGTCAAAAACAGTTCATAGATACTTTATTATGTAACAATGTTCAAACATGTCACAGGTGTTAAAATCTGAATTATTAATGCATTGTTTTTCTATTAAAATTTATATTGAATTTACTCAATCATTATTATGATTTCGTCCACTTAACTCTATTTCTACTGGGGGAGGCACTTTGTGTTCCCCTTCCCCCTGTCATATTTTTTTTCATAACTTTTGAATGAATGGCTTATATGACTAGAGATTTTGGGACTTTTCCTACAATTTATCTAGGATCATTTAAAAAAAACATATTATTGGTAACTAGGGATAATTTTCCCTTAGTAATCAATTTGTTGACAGGTGGTAAAACAAAATTGGAAAAAATTTATCTTCTTATTTTTGCTTGAAAAACATTCTGACCAATTATGGAGACCAAATAGATTTTGACCTAAAATTATTTTTTTGCCTACCTGTTTTTCTTTGATGACGTCATCATACGTAATGACGCCATCACAAAAATAATTATGCAAAAATGTTTATTATGGGTTTGACCCAACTTCCTGGAAAGTTTTAACACTGCAGCATAGTTCTTAGTTTATTTTTATCACGTAACAATAATATTTTTATTAAGCCGGCCAATGGTAGCCTACATTCATAGCCCTTTGCTCAGCCGCTCGGTCTATAACCAAACGGCGATTTTTTCATATGATTTCTATGACGTCAGAACAACTGCTCTCAGATTCTGGAAAGCAATTTGCACATGCGCAGCTCGTTCAAAACAATCCACGTTAAAAACGGAAGACTAAATGGCGCTTCCAAAAGGTTCACATGTTATTTTTTTGGCACCAAAAACGGGAAATGGTAAGGCATAATAACATCTTTTTATACATTTTCTATAATATATATAAATACATCCCGTCACGTAAATATTTGAGAAAAAGTGAAATTTAAAATTTGTGCAAAAATTCCGAATTTCAAATTAGGCAAAAAATACTTAAATTCGATTAGCAAAATGAACTGCACAGAAATTCGCTTTTCTACCAAGGCCCTGGGTACTACGCTGATAGACGCAAATAAATTAGTCGAGTTTGTAAAAGTCTTAAGTCTACTTGATAAACCACTGAGATGAATCTCAGGGGACTTCTAGTGGTCATTTTCAGCATTTGCGTTTTGCTTGCGGTGTGTATTGCTTGCTAAAATTCAAAAATGTCTCATAGTTTACGTGAGGGGTTTTAGGCAATACTTATAAACCGAGTACAAGCTCAAATGAGACCACAACAACATTTTTTTCAAACCTTAAAAAACATAAAAAAGCATGTCTAGACAACCCAACAAACTTCTGAAAGATTAAAAGTTTATTTAATGCTGCATCGCTGAATAATGAAACACAGAAAATAGACAAACAAGTTTTTCGAATTCTCATTTTGAAAGCACTTTGCAGAAATCTTGAATCTTCCTGGATCCATTTCAGCCAAGAGACAAAATAAATATTTAGAGATCTTCTAAGAGCATTCCATAAAACAGGTATATTCCATTTGAAAAATGGAAATTAACATCTTCCCGCTCTCGAAGGTATAAATCGAATTCACTATCACGCGGGACAAGTTGTCATCACTATTCTTCTCTCGATAACCCGGTCATATAGGAGATATAACGCATAGTGTGTAGACTTAGAGCAGAAAGGTCAAAATGGTAGGCTAGTCAATGGTTCTTTAACCCATAGTCACAAGAGGGACTGTCTGGAAACACGGATCCATTGTTTGCGGAAAATATGTTGGATTTTGACATTTCAATTTATACTGTTTCAGTATTCAATTGTGAATTGAGAGTGTGATTTCTCAAATCGGATATATACAATTACTGTGTGCAACCTTAGTCCACTTGGAATAAGTGTCTCATAAGTGTCTGATTTTTCAGATTATACAATATACAATATTGTTTTTTATAAGAAACGTAACGAATGACCTAGTAACAAAGGTTTCTTAATTGTGACGTCAAAATGGAAGGTTTTCAGTTCGAAAAGTTTCTTACAGAGTTTCTTAAATTTTTCAAATATTATTAAAGTACAGACACCAAAACGGACAATAACAACGAGTAACAATGTTTTAATTTTTAATAAAAAAATCATTCGTCACGTCAAGTTTGAGGTAATCCTCAGATTTATCGTCAAATAGAATTCGATATTAGTCTAGCTTCTTGCTGTACCACAAACAACACCAACATGCCATGATTTATGTTTTTACGAAAAGAAAAAAAAGTTTCTTATCCCAATAAGCAAGAATAATTTGTAGTAGTAAAAGTTTCTTAATATTTAAACCGGTTTCTTATAAAAGAAAAAACGTTTATATAATATATGTAATATAAATATGTTTAGATGGTATGCAACCTCGTTCCCAGGGCTTATTGCCTTTTCGAAGCACTTCCGTGTTCCAAAAAGACAAGAAACCCTGGGAACGAGGTTGAGATGATATGGTATATTATACGCATGTAGAATATTTTTTTTATTTTATAAGTACATGTTTTGCACATTTCCGTATATTTATTTATTTGTGCTATTGTTTCGGCAACCACTACTTGAAATTTCGAAGGAAAACCGTACACGTAAGCATGCAATTACGATTGAATCATCTGTATTTTGTTTTACAGCTAGTTCCTGAATCATTTCCCCCATTTGTTCCAAAAAAACGAAGGGGCAATGAAATACCTCGTTATGAGTTTGGACCTATGAGCCACAAATTCGTAACGGTCCAAATATTTGCTTAACATGTCCAATTTCAAACTAGTTTGTATTTCACTCTCGCGTAATCATCGCAATAATTTTAAAATGTTCCGATATTCCTCGTTTCGAGTTTGGGTCTATGAGCCCAAATCTCTGCCTAACATGTTCAATTTAGTTTCAAGCTAGTTGGTATTTTATTCTCTCTTAATGATGAAACTCTTTCTTTTAAGCCCATCGAAACAATTTTAGAATGTTCCGAAATATCTCGTTATGAATTTGGACCCACGAGCCTCAAAATCGTAACGGTCCAAATCTATGCTTTACATGTTTAATTTCAAACTTTATTCTCGCTCAATGGTAGAACACTTTCTTTTAAGTCTTTGTTTTAAAATGTTTTGAAATGCTTTGTTACGAGTTTAGGCCTATGAGCCACATATTCGTAACCGTCCAACTGTTTGCTCAATTTATTCAATTTCAAACTAGTTTGTAATCTCGTTTAATGATGAAAGACTTTCTTTTCAGTACATCGAAATAATTTTTAAATGTTCCAATAAAATACGTTGTTGACGTTTTCACCTCAAAACAACATCTTATTTACGCTTAAGAAACGTCACGTAATCATTGGGTTGGGTCTATGAGCCACTAACTCGTAACGGTCCAAATGCCTGCTGAACATGTTAAATTTTCATTAGTATGGTGTGGATCCCCTGAATATTTAAATTTTGCTGTGAAAGTAACATAACAACAATTAATATTCAGGAGGTTATTTTCTTAAATATATTAAAAATTTGCATCATACTTTTGTAACTTTTTGCCTCCTGAATCTTCTAATACTTTCCCATGAATTGACAAATTTCCTCCGAGGGTACCCCACCACACTAACGAAAGGAAGGGGGTAATGGTTGAATTTGAAAACTATATTCTCAATCTTTTTATTAGATATTTCATATGATGTACCCGCCTTGTTTATAATTGATTTCAAATTTGATTTATGTCTTCAATTAATTTCTACACCTTGCTTTTGTATTCTATACAAATAATAATTGATGAAATATCAAATGATATAAACCACCTGTATGATTTTGTACATAACATTATATTACGAGTTGTGGCTCTCACAGTTACTAGTTTGTTGCCCAACAGGTTGCAATGTATAGCTTTTTTATGTACACCATTAATTTATTTTTTTACACCGCTTATATTATGAACATAACAAATCAAAAAATCCGACGCAGGTGGTAAATGGGAATTCGACTTAGAATATTATCGCTGTTTTTCACGCTTCCACAGAGATCCACTTGTAAGTCGAATTTTTATCCTAACGATCAATTGGGCGAGAATGGCAGAATACAAGAACTGAAGAGGAGCAGTCACTAATTGTCTTTCTTACAATTTCTATGCTAATACCCCCTGTTATATTTCATGCTAATACCCCCTGTTATATTTTACTGTATATTGATTCGTGTTTGAACATCGTTTACGGTTCAGTGATATAAATATCACTCTCCTTCCTGAAGAATATTAAGCTTGATTTCTATTAGCGTAAAATTCCGCGCGGAATGCAAATGAAGACATTCCATTGGTAGAAATTGACGTCACTCGATTAGTGAGACAAATGGCGTGAACCGACTTTATTCCAAAAGTCTGGATACTAGGCTGCAAGGAACAACATAATTTTATGCAAATTTGCGTAAGGATCTATGTCTTAAGTCTACTTAATAAATCTCTAGGAACTTCTCGTGGTCGTTTTCCGCATTTTTGTTTTACTTGTGGCGTGTAATGTTCGTCTAAATTTGTAAAATGTCCATTATTTAATGTCCAGGATTGTGGGTCGTGTGGTTTACTTAACGTTACTTGACATTCCTTAGATATATTATATAGTCTTGGTAACCTGGCTATACAATTTTCCGCCAGAGGCGAGGAAATAGTTTAAAATAGTATGTAAATCTATCTGCGTATTTGTCCGGTCTTTTTAAATCAGAAACGTTTTTATTCCAATTGTTGTCAGTGCCCGGTCAAACGTTTATCCGATACACGAAGGCATATATAATGGAATAGTAACATTTCATCTATCTTGCGGTAGGCTCGCTTTTTAATTTAATTTAAAGTTTATTTTCAATGTATCAAAGATACGTAAAGAGATGATACAGCATTATGAAGTTGTTTGTCCAATCAACATACTAGAAAATAGGGAGCGCATACCGTTCATTGCCGTGAAATATCGTCCATTACCGTGAACATACTCTGCAGTGAAACACGGAACCCAGGAAAACTGTTAGATTGTCGTGTTTATCTTCTATCTTTTTCTATATGGTTTTTAACACCATACTAATGAAGGGTTAAAGATTAAGATAAAAACACAGAAGGAACAGAAAATGTAGATGAGGGAACCGTCTTAATAAAGTTATGTTTGTTTTGGAAATTCATAGTTCGATAGCTAGATGTCAGACACTGGTGTTGCATACAAAATATGAATTATCATGTCATGGTATCTGGAACAATTATACTCTGTTTTAACCAGGTAAATAAAAGTAACGAGATATATAGTCAGCCCCTTGATTTATTAGCATATATTAGCTATATACACAAGGAAAACGTTTCTAGTTTTGGAGGCCCAAAAACACATAATATTGGTTGCAAAACTATGTAATTTCGTACGTTGAACTTGTAATTTTCGACCCCCGAAATTTGAAGCAGATTCAGCGTCCTTTTTTATACCATTTGTTATATAAAAAAACGATCACGGTTTTGTTTACTTTCGTGCGTGTATCGATTTAAAACTAATTTCGGACCTCCATTTTTAAACTTACTGCGATGTTGCTTTTTGCGTAATTTCCGAAGTGTGAGTACGAAATAAGCTTTTTACGACGACTATTTTTATACAAGCGTCGCTTTTTACGTAATGTCAGATGTGAAGTACAAAATTGTTTTCGACGTTTTTTTATGATAATTTCGGACGTCCTTTATCTAAAACACATTCAGAGTCGCTTTTTAAGCATATTGTGACGTCGTTCTTTATGTAGTTTCAGAAGTAAAGTATACAAAATTACGTTATTTCTTACATAATATCGGGCGTCAAATACAAAAACATAGTTTTTATTAAGTTGTTCTTTACGCTAATTTCGGGAGTCAATTTTTAGGTATATTGCGACGTCGTATTTTACATAAAAAATCGGATGTCAATTACAAAGAATGTAGTTTTTTATGGGGTCGTTTATTAAGATAATTTCTGGAGTCAATTTCTACGTATATTGCGACGTCGTTTTTAAGATAATATTTTCGTGTTGTAGATAAAATTCTCAACCTCGTTCCCAGGGCTTCTTCTCTCTTGACGTTTAACGCTATAGAGAAGCCCTGGGAACGAGGTTGTAAAATTCTACCAATATTGATAAAACTAAACAATGCTTTACGGATAGAGCTTCAGAACGTATAGGGGTTTCCCCTCTGAATGATAAACGTGTTAATTCACAGTTTTCTATTGTAAAATATCACTTGTTAACTTGCGACCACGCCATATCTTTTGACGATTTTGGCGTAATTGGTAATTTAGACACAAACTTTCTACTTAAATTAAAGATTTTGTTAAAAAGCAAGTATTTAGCCTCGAATAATTGATTTCGCATACATTTATTATTCCCTAGACAAAAATCTAAAACAGTTTTATTGCAACATTTGCAAGTTTTCATAACCATATGACCATCTGGGACTTAGTTATTATCCTTGTTTTCTCATATAAAGTCACGTTTTACTAAATACTTGGTCCTTCAACAAGCATTCTCAAATTCCATGTTATTTTTTTTAGCTGTATATGACCACCTTATAAAGAGAGTTTGTTTAGTAGGAGAGACAACCCATTATTAAATAATATTGACTCTGTGCATCTGTTTCTATATAGTTGATATTTCTTTAACCCTTCGTTACTATGGTGGGTTACCCCCGGAAATCTTTTAATATAATTTAAATATATTTAACAATTGTGTATACAAGACTTCTGGTTCCGATCTAATTTCATACAGGTGCAAGTTTTACAATTAATGTTATAGCAAAAAAAAGAAGATCAATTTTAATGTTCAATAGCTTAGTTTTTAATAAAAATATTTATTTGTTTACATGATGAATAATTAATGTTGTTTTTTAAGTCTTTCCTTTTATATGATGGGCAGGAGAGCGAAGAAACACAGGTAGGGTAGGGACGGTACAATAGAAGAACTTTGTAATCGCTAATGTTTGTATCGTCGAATATTTTGCATCAATATTTGTATTATTTATTATCATTTTCTATAACTTCTGTAACATGTAAATAAACCTTATATTGTCACGTGATTTTAAAATGATTTTCCAAATACTGGAATATATGGGATCGTGTATCTTCCTTTACTTTCCATTGTGATCTTTCCAGTTTGGTCATTGCTGTACTTCTTAGCCGGCAAAAACCTGTTTAATGTCAGCAAAATAACGTTCTAGCGTTATTTTTCTGACTCTGAACAGGTTTTTACCGAATGGGTTACATCAGCCGAAATATTTCGTGTAAAAGCCAAAATAAGCGATTCCAATGGTAGAAATTAATATCATACGGTGTGCGATGTTCATTTCTATTATTGGAATGCCTTCTTATTGCTTTCGTGTGAAATATGTTGAATATGGGCTTCTTACAATGTTAATTAATTAATTACAGAAGGGATATTGAAACTTTGAAAATTAGTACTCACAAGGACTGTCCTGTTGAAGCAAACAATTACTACATCATTGATAAGTGATGTAGTAATATAATGAGAGTAATGATAAAGACTAATACCCCTCCCCCACGCTATGACGTAATTCAATACAATATTAAAATTTTCTTTTTGTTTCAACAATAAGCTGTAAAAGAAAAGACTCATATTGCCTCGATAATAAATATCGTATCGTAACAACGATCCACTGTATAACTAAAAGAGGACACTTGCATATCCTTCGAAAAACCAATAAATGGAAAAGTGGCTGCTTTTTGTTTGTGTAATATGGTTGCGTATATCTGGTACGTATTCAAAGTGTGGCCAGGTGGATGATACAATGAGGACGAAATACCCAAAAGCAGATATTCGTGTCAATTTATATCCATTGACAACTTTCAATGAAACATACAATATGCCCATGATTATGAAAGAACTAGCATACCGTGAAATTCAAAAACCACTCAGCTACAAAATATCGATTTCTTATGATTATTGCAATGACTTGGCAACTTTGGTTGAAATACTGTTGCAATTAATAGTTGACGAGAAATACGGGACAGATCTTACGATAATGATTTATTCCACAGCCGAAATAGCAACAGTAGTAAAATCAATTCTCGTCGACAGAGTGTATAACTTAATATGCATTATTTCGGACCCTGAAAATTGGTATGGGATGACAGAAGTTGCTGTCTTTGATCAGGAAAGTGGCTTTGATTTTGAAGCGGTGCAAGTATTCTCTGAACAAGAGTTTGGGTTTGTAAAGATAATTGACGGATTTGGAAGTTTTGATTATAATGTTTTCATACATGCAGTGTTATGTTACCCTCAAGAACATTCATGTCAATGCTTAATGAGCGATGGCGAGTCATATAAACATACACATGATAATCATTATACACTATACTTAAGTGAATCATCCGACATTCAAAATATGCAAATTAAGTTTAAAAAAGATAAATCTAAATTGAGTAAAACAAAAGCATTTATACTGCCAGTAGCGCGAGTTCCGGAAGAAGGAAGTAACTTAGAGAAATTGTTAACGGGAGCATTTTCTCCATTCTTTAAATCAGTCACGTTGTGTAGAGATTGCAACAGCTATGCTTTTGTAGTTCTTAATTTAAATTGCTCAAAATCAAATTTTGTCCACCATACAGACGTTGATAGGTACTGCGATGCAACATATCCGGTTAAAGCATTGACATTTTCGTCTTTTACTAATATACCGCAAGCAACGTATGATTTTAACAGTCTTTTGAGAAACAAAAGTTACACTTGCAAGCCAGTGTGTGAGGTTGGTCACACCATATATTTTGATCCGATTCAATTGATCTGGAAATGTCAGCTTTGCGCTGGAAACACTGTGAAAAACGTAATAGGTAACACAGATTGTCAACCCTGTTTACGTGGATGGAGCGCCAATTTAGAAAAAACTCACTGTATCGATACTTATATTAATCTGTCGTTGAAATTTACAGATAATTCTAGTATAATCATGCTCTCGGTATCTGGTGTAATGCTTAGTGGTGTAT
>JAULBZ010007907.1:0-11120 GCA_032360805.1 Neoturris breviconis | reverse complement strand
CGACCTGGATGATGATACAATTATATGGTTGGAAATGATAAAAGCGCATGTTTAGCAGTTATACGAACGACGACGAGTAACATTTCGAACGATTTTTGTTTGAATGGTTTGGTGGAATTTATTTTTAGAATTGATGTCACTGTGAAGGAGAAATCTTTCAGGATATTTTCAGCCAACTTGTTGAATCGAGTGTAGGGGAAATTTGGAGAATATCATCGAAGATCACACAGCGTGAAAGCCTACCGAATACGGCCCCGTATTTCTCCATATATGGCAATACACTGTCCGCATACGGAGAAATACGGGACCGTATTCACGCGGTGTTACTTACTTAAGAAATTACCGTATTACCTCAAATAAACGCCTATGGTTTATTATTCGAAGTAACACGGTAAACCTCATTTTTAAACGTTTCTGAACGTTTCTCCTTGTAAATAAATATGTGGTTTTATTTATCATATACTGCAACTTACGCGTATTTGTAACGTACTTTACGCGTAATTTTATTTATAAACGCGTTACAGAGTGTCGAGTGATAGGATTATTTCTAATTTAGAAGGTATAAAGTTAAGTACTGAATCAATGATGAGAAACTAAGACAGCTTACTTCAAGGGTGATTTCCACTTGGCGAAAAAATTTCTGCGAAAGCCAGAAGAATGACATGTCATTCATCACATAATTGTGACGTCAATTTCTACCAATGGAATGTCTTCTTTTGGTTTTCGTGCAGATTTTTTCGTCTATTAGAAGTCAACCTTAAAAGTCCGCAGTAAAAATGTTAGAACAACGTATTCAACGTTCCTCTAACGTCTTTACTGCATACTATGAACAAGTTTTTTGCCATTGGAATAGCAAGTCCATATTATACAGGAAGCGTATTTTACGCTGTGTTGATGTATACTGCGGGAATTCTAAAGCCTGAACATTGGTTGAAATTGACGACACCTGACTGGTGACGTCAGGTGAAATCCACCAAGTTAACGCTAGTTTCTAAAGTAAAACATCACATATTTTGGAGAGGTTCTTTTTAAAAAGATAATCTCAATTCTCTGCAGGCACACGACGTCGGATCAACGTTGAAACAATGTTGAAAACGTTGCTCTAGCGTCTTTACTGCGGACTTTGAACAAGTTTTTTGTCTAACCAGTCAAAAACATATTTTTAGATGCATAATTTTAAATGCGTGTTACATTAATGATTGAATTTGTTTAATCATTTTTTTATATGTGTTTGTTCACATTTGTTTACCACTTTTAGAGAGAGATATTTTATTATTACACAACATGAAAAAATATTATTGTTTCCTAAATACGCGTTATATTTCTTTTCCTTGGGTGTTTGTAAAATATCTTACCCGGTATTATCAAGGTAATTACCCAGTGTGCAAAAACTTGTTCAAAGTTTATCCCCACTTTGTATTATTGGTTACTCTTTTTTGAGCGCTTGTAAAATTTCGTTCTACGGTTCTTATAGCGGTATAAAACTCGAAGTAAAAGTTAAAACTCGAGTCATTTCCACGAATTTATCCAGGTAAAAATTACATCACGTCAAATCCAACCTGGGAACGAGGTTGCGTCAAATCATACTTCTGTCTCAACTGTGTTATAGAATGTTGCGGTTCTTCTTTCTGATTTATAACCAAATAATCTTTTTATTCTTCGTTTTATTCGAGGTTGCAGTAGCATATAAATGAATGCATCAATCATAAAATTCACTCTATATATCAATTTCAGAGAATTACCAATATTTCTGTTAAAATACGAATATAAAACGGGTATGTATATAAAGACAATATACGTTAAAACTATCAAGAATGGTACAAGGTCTTTCCAGATTAAGATCCTTCCTCTTTCTGATGGTACTCTGTTTCTCAAATCCACAAATATGTACGTATATACGAATAAAAATTCTCCAACGAGTAGCGTACTTAATGCTATAGATATAACAGCCCATTTTCCTTGAATAGCGTGCATGTCATATATATTAATGGCTCGTGTTATACAAACTATGATAACGTATAGTAGCGACAAACCCCAAGCGCATAAGCAAAGTTTTTCTTTATTTCTTTCAAAACAAGAGTTAATGTAATGTAAATGTAAACACAGTTCTAAAAACCTATCCAATGTTAATATGAACATCCCCAAAAAGAAGGGAATATTTAGTGCGTATGAACATATAAGGATGTAATCTTTCATGCTGGATCCGTTTTTGTTAAATTTCTCGTTTAGAATATGAAGTAGAGCAAATACACAGAATAAGATTTCACAGTAGGAGAGACTTATCAATAAATACTTTTGTGGAAATGTTGATAAATTCTCTTTACTCATTAGATATATACCAGTTACGTGAAGAAAGATGGTTAGGATTGAAATACCAGTTAATAAATATAGCCAAGTATTCTCCATAACTTCTATAGGTCATACCAGGAACTTTATAATGTTTTGAAAAGCTATGGTCAGCCAATGGTGATAATTCATTCAAAATACATATGCATAACTTTACCAACTTTCTTTCACATAGTGTGGCCGCGACAAGTCTTACAAGTTGCACTATGTAAAAAAAAAACTACAGTGTACGAAACCGTATAGCTCCGTGTACGAACTATGTATGGCCATATGTGGTAATACATAGTCCATATACGGTGCTATACGTGTCCGTATTCAGTCGAATTTTATGTTGGATAACTTGTAATATTTTATAAGATCTTTTTGAAAAGCCAAATGGTGATATTTTATCTCCCGCGCTATTATTTGAAAACATAATTTATTTATTTGTTTTTATTCATCTGCAGGGCGAAGCCTGAGCAGATGTTTAAAACAGTACTGCTATCACGTTCTCAATTTTGCCATATCTAAGGATCTTCGTGTTTTCGTTAACATCTGTACTTCAACTTCGTACCCAGTAATTTTACTCTTCCGCCAATTTGCACTAACTTTTTCTTGGCGTCATTAATATCATTTGCAACATTATCAAATTATACCGGAGGACGTGAGATTAAATAACTCAACATACAACAAAAGTTTGGAAGGCTCAAAAATCTGTTCAAAGTCCGCAGTAAAGACACTAGAATAACGTATTCAACGTCGTGCTAGCTTCTTTACTGAGGACTGAGAAATTCTTTCAAAGTTATTAAGCGGAGGAGAAAAATCTCCAAAAATTAATAACGGTTCCCCTGCTTAATCGATACTGCAGAGTAGCGACTTTACTGTAGATTTCGAACAGGTTTTGTCCACTGGAGTAGAGTAACAGATTGGAAACAGTAATGCCTTCTATAAATACCTGGCTGCTTGGGTAATTTTTCGAAATTTAGAGTAAGATGTTTATTGAAGGGAGGTCTTATAAAGAGAAAGGCGTTAAAAAATAATTTCATCTCGACATAATTTAAGTCGACACAAAATTTAAACGAACAGATATTTTTATGTCGACATAATTTAAGTCGACATAAAATTTAAATGGACAGATACTTTTATGTCGACATAACTTGAGTCGACTTAAAATTTAAAATAGACAGATAATTAAGTCAACTTAACATGTCAATAATGGGCCACGGTACTCATATTTATATGCATTGTTTTTCAATGTTCACTCAATAATCACAAATGAGTCTTTCTGGAAATGAAATATATGTTTTCCCATTGTATACGGGCCATTAACACGAAATGATGTTTAACCTTATTAGGCCTAGGGGCACAATGTGCCCAATCCTGTCAACCTTTTTCATAACTTTTGAATGAATGGCTTATATGACTAAAAGTTGTAGGACGTTTCCTATATTATATCTAAGATTTTTTTGAAAACCAATATTTCGGTGAGTAAGGATAATTTTCCCTTAGCAACTAAGTATTTGACAGGTGGTTAAAATAAATTTCTATCAAAACACCTTCTTCTTGTTACATTTGGTGTAAAAACACGATCTGGCAATTTTTTGTTTGACCAAAATGGTTTCACCTATTTGCGCACCTGTCTTGTAATGATGACGTCATCATAAGTGATGACTTTATTATGAAAATAATTGTTCCAAATTAATAATTGTCTGTTGACCTAACCTTTTTGAATGTTTCAACACAACAACATGATCCCATCAAATGTTATTGAATGGGAACACTATGTGCCCGTTACTAGGCCCTGGTAGCTAATCCTAAAAGTCTAGGGTTTATATGGTTAATATATTTCACTTTTGAAGGGACTTTTATTGACATAGATTGAAAAGAAGTGCTTCTGTAAGATTTATCTTTATATCGTTATTTATCTGTGTTAATTATGTTAATAATTCTGTAAAGTTCACTAGCGGCAAAAACCTTTTCAAAGTTCGCAGTAAGATCGCTAGAGCAACGTTACAAAATTTGTTCTAGTATCTTTACTGTTGACTTTTAACAAGTTTTATCCACTGAGGATTTGCAGATGATTTTGTTATTTTAAGAGTCACTTTTCACTTATTTTTCCCACTAGTTTTTGAGAATATAAACCTCCTTAGCTAAATCTTAAAATTAAAGAAAAATATGTATGAAAACTTTGAAATATCAGGGGATCATATAACTGCCAGACTTCACCTGCGGAGAAGTGTTTTTTGAGTATAGTATTCAGCTTAAAATATGAACATTATACTCAAAAAAACACTCATTCACAGGTGGTGTCTCCTTTTAGATATCTGTGAAGTTATTTTATATATAAATATATACCTGTTTTTTAACAGAAAGTAATTGGTTGTTTTAGTAGTGAATGTTTCTTTACACTCTTGTTACTTGGTAGTTTATATATATTCATGGTGGTTGTGTATTTTCTGTTCCTTTACAAATATACTAAGTTTTAATTATATTCTTAACTGATTTTGGCGTTTCTATTCACTTGAGAGATTGCGGAAGGGGGAGCCCCAAAAAGCCCAGCATATATAGGGTTAAAGTAGGTCTTGCTACAACATAATACTTTCCACTGGTGCCGTGACTGGAAGTTGAAAAAGGTGTAACATTTTTCTATCAGCTGTAAATTTAGGCACAGTATGTATGATCAAGGTTAAACATACGTCACTTCTAAGTCATTTTGACGTTGTTTCGACGTTGATCAGATGTCTTGTGCCCACTGAATTACATTTCGAACATAGGGCGTGGCATAAATATTTTTTGCGTTAGTAACAAAATTTTAAGCAATTTTTCACGCCAAAACGTTATTGTAAATTAAGATGGCTGCGGTTCAGTTTAACTCTTGGACATACTTGATCATTATTGAATGCCATTTATGGTTTCTGTAACAAACTCGTGGTAATTTAATTTGTGCATGCTTGATCGCATGATAAATAAACATCAGCTTATCAAGTTTTGTAAATCTTTAATCCTCGCTTATTAACTTTTAGGAAATCAACAATATCATAAAATCGTGAACTCTCTAAGAAGCTAAAATATACGTTAAAAATGACGTAAAGTTAGAATAAATTAACTAATCTACCATTCCCTAACCAATTGCCTGCCACACAAACCCTGGAGATAGCGATAGTAGAGTATCATTGTTATCATGTTTATATGGTAACTATGGAAATTTGCTGAAATCCCCGCCCCCGTTTATTCCTACTCCGGCCCCCGTTTAGTCGATACTGCATTGTATATTTATCATGTAAAGTCTTGGGCAACCTCCTTCCCAGATCTTCTCTCTTGACGTGTAACATCTTTAAGAAGCTCTGAGAACGAGGTTGATACTGGGATACAGGAGGTGGTATACTTAAGCTATGGATTTCGTTAATATCCGTTATAACTTTCTATCCGCTATAAATGGTCCAAGAAATCGGAATTTCAACTTAGCTCAAAAGTCTTAACCCTACCTTAGCGTTCTTTGTTGAAAATGCCACACCCTGGGGAGAAGGAACGGCTGGTAGTCTCCCCGTTACTAAAATCTGATTGCGTAATGCAATCAAGTTGAAGATTTTCACGAACGTACTTCGATCTATTAGGAACACTTTGAAACAAACAACAGACTATTACCAACCAAATTACGCTGTTGTCAGCATTTGTTCGATAGCATGTATTTAAAAATGTTATTTTTTCTATATTTTCCGTATTTGCTTCTAAGTTGCAATATCCTCGCATTAATTTTCAAAACAGTTTCTTTGCTAATGAAAAATTAAAAAGAAATAGTTCTTGATGATATAGCATAACATTTTTTGTGCAGTTTTAGCATACTTTTCTTCTTCCATTTTTTAGCCAATTTTCCCATATCTTTGCTGACGTTTTTTAAAATCATATAGAAAATGCTCCTTGGGAAATTTGTGACAAGGTCATTAAATTTCAGGTAATTTGGACCAATATTTTAGGACATGGGGGATGAAGCACATAAGACTACTTGAATAAATCTTTGAGATAAATCTCTAGGGACTTCTAGTGGTCATTTTCCATATTTACGTTGTATTTGTGATGTGTATTGCTTGTTCAAATTCCTATAATAAGGAAAAATCTATGCATTTCGAGAAATTTTTAAAATACTGAACATATGTTTATAGGTCTTATAGCTTGGACACTATTCTTAGCCAGAGGTAGAGGTTTCGTTTCTAGGGTGTATTTTGTTCGATAATTATAATTATATCTGCGTACCTTATTGTACATTATATGTATGTAGAAAGGCTTCGCAAATAAAGTTTTAACAAAGTAATGCTTAATACTGCTGGTTCATGTTTATACTGTACGAAGTGCTTCGCTATAGTTTTTACAAATTCTACCCACTATTGTATTGTCTTAATTTTAATAACCAAATCTAGAACTAATTATGTGGTTTACCTTTGATGTAGCATAATTCTAACCTAAATTATCTTGCGGGCCAGATTAGCTTCAATATGATAATTTACTGACCAGAAGATGTAATTTGCTGTTCACGTCTTAGAAGCTATCGTTTGAAGGCATTTTTGGATTACATTAATATTTTGTTACAAAGCTACCATAGCGTAAAAGCATTATTACGTAAAAGCAGTTTATTTAGTGTTAAAACAAGTAGTAGCTATTAGCGCATTTATAAATATTCTCTATAAAATTATGAGGGACTTCAAATTTACAAGAAACGTGCAGTACCAGATCAACAAATAAAACATCCTAACACGAAACTTAAGCATGATTTTTTCATATTTGGCATGATATGTGGTACACATTACTACATATGGATAAAACACTATGCAAATTTTTAATTATTTAGCATCGCATACTGGCAGTAATGCCAGAAGACTGATTAATAAAAGTTATCAAAAATAATTAATGGAGATGATGAGATATTCCTATTGAAAACTGGTTTGTCTTAATAGATTATTAAGCTTTCATTCAATTCTAAAAGATAATGACACCGAAATTATCAGCGAAAGAGTAAGTGATCCTTAACTGCTATGGACTCGGCACTGCTCAACGGTTTATGTTTTTGAGAGGAAACGCCTAAGTCCTCAGAAGTTATTTCCAAATGTGTAGTATATAATACCAAAATATTTTATTTGACCATATTTGAAGATAAGAAAATGTTGATTTTGCCCCAAATTTAACCAAATTATGGTGTCAGAAGAAACAACGTCTTTTTGTCATTTAATGAGTTTATCAATAAAAGTACCCTGGTATCCCAAGTAGTGGAGGCGGCTTACTAGCGGCATGTAAAAAGTGGGAATCGTGGAATTTAGTAGAGTAAATAATTAGAGGGTGGTTGGTAATAAGTGATCTGGTTAAAATAATTTTTTAGAAAGTTCGGCAAAACCGCAAAAACCATGCATAACGTATCCACTATTAGGTTCAGATCAGAATCACAATTAAATTTGAATTTAGCTAGCTACAAACACAACGAAACAGCCTTGAAAATAACTTTTGATGCGATGTCATAAAAATATAAAAAATTATCATTTGTAGAATTGAAGAAGACATTACAAAGTAAAAGAGGAAAAAAGTTAAAGTTAACTAAAAGCTCTCGGGCTTTAACAATTTCCGCTCCATTTTTTAAATCTAAATTTGTACAAGCTATTTTTATAAGAACTCTGGAAACGATGGTTTTTTTCCAAAGTCGATCTAATTTATTAGGCCGATTAGTTTAGTTTTGTTAGAGCAGGTAAGCATAGCGTAGGAAGCTATGATATGCTAAAGGTGGCTTGTGTAAGCTTGATTTTCCTAAACAAATTTATAATCAACTGATAGATAATACCCGGAATAAGGTACCCAAAAATTTCTTTTATATAGCTAACGTAAGCCTCCGAATATAAGCTCCAGGTATATACAAGTTTGTAAGCGTTTTTTGTTGGGTTTATACCCGGGGTTCAAAAGTCGATATTAAACACTTTCCTCACCTCTGGCGCAGAAGTTCCTTTAATAACTTCAATCTTCTTTTTGAGTTTTACCTCAATCTTCTCTTCCGCTTATCCCATTTTCTGTTTCATTTTTGCAAATTGTTTATACGGGGCAACTTGTTTTACGCATTCATTAATTCTTCACTGTAAGATTTATTCTCGACTACCAACCAAATTTTAATCTAAATAATAACTATTGGTTTTTTTTTGCAATGAATTTTTTTTTAATAAACCCAGACAAACCGTTCACTGGGAAAAAAATGGTTTTACAACAGATTCTTCCCAATCACAACTAAATAACAATAACCTTTAATTGTTTAGCGTATTGATGACGTAATTTCGCTGACTATAGCATCTTCTTGTATAGATTTTACTATGATCTCATTGTTATTACTATTATAACTATTGGTTTGCGCATTAATTCTTTCCTCCAAATAACACTGATTGATTTCCGCATTCAATCTTGACCGTAACTATTTTTCTCAATGTATATCTATGCTTTGACAACAATTGTTATGTACTCACTTCTACGAACAAATATTGTTAAGTGTGTGGTTATTGTGTTAACCCTATTCAGTATGAGCTTTTGTGGATTCTTAATGGATCTGGGGCAGAGTAGTACATTGAAAACCCGACCAACGGTGAAACTATTGTTGCAAAAAAAAAAAAAAAGAGGGCGATAAAGTGGAGTTTATAAATGTTAAAGGTAAAAAGAAGGGATCAGATGTTGAATGGTGTCAAAAGGTGGGAATCTGATTATATAATAATAATACAATGAGAACATAACTAGATAAATTTGAATTGTATTTTTAAATATTTACAATATAATTCCTAGTTCCAATTCTCTTTGTTCAAAATGTGACTTTGTTTCACAGCATAGTTATCGCCAAATGTCTCCTTTGCTTTTGCAGCTATAAAGTATGGCAATTCGTCTTGAATATATTCTTTAAAATGAAAAATAATGTCTTCAAATGTTTTCTTCGTTTGCACTTTGTTTAGATTAAAAATCACGTTTACTAAATCAATTAATAGTAATGAAACTCACCACAGGTTTTTGAGAAGGGGTGTTTTAAAGAGGGACTAGACAGGATAGGTCACACTCTTTCAAGTTTATAATTTTTAGGGCATCAAAGATGCTAGTTTTTTATTTACTATTTTTGCGTTATAAGCTGTCGGATTAAATGTGTAATATTCCACTGGAGGTTTAAACGCGTGTTTATTATTTTATGTAGTCCGTCAGATGTTCAAGTGGTGATAGGTCTGGTAATGTAGTGTGTTGGAAGGTCAGATCTAATTCTGCTTTGTTGCTTGTTCTATAAATTGAATTTAATCCATCTATACCAAATGAGTCGAAGTAAAATAAATTACTTTCACCACTGGGGATATTTCACAGAACAATTTAATGCATACCAGGTTTCTCAATCCCATCCAAATTCAGAATTAAGAATTTTACTTTGCACATGTTGTTGAAGCTATCCTTGCATTTCTGCTTGATTCTATTCAACTCATTCCATGAAGCGCAATCGATAAAATTGTCTTCATAAATAAATTTAATAAATTTATTCCCAATTACAAATATCTTGCTCCTTGCCCCTTGGGTCAATCCAACCTCGAAAGATGTTTTTATCCTCCTTTAAAAAGTTTATTTTGCTCTTTTGTAGATTGTCTATGACGTAATTTCTGGGGCTTTTTAAGTTTTTTCTGCTCAAAACCATTTCTTTTGGTACGGGTCTTCCTAAACTTTGAAACACAGGGTACACTGAAAATCCTAGGGGTGTAACAGAACACCTTTAGGGGTGTTTTGCGACGATATATAAAAGTACACCCTTTTGACGGGTGTAGGGGTGTTCATGAACACCTCATAAAAAAAGCTGTAAACCACCGCAAAGGGGTGTTTAAAAACACCAAACATAAAACGAAAGGGTGTTTTAAAACACCCTGTTTAAAAGTAAGGGGTGTTCAGGAACACCCACAAAAAATACCGGGGGTGTTCTAAAACAAAACAAAAAGAACTGATATTTTCTGATAGAGGACTGGAATTAGATATTGGTGTAAAAGGCACACGAAAATAAATGAATTATTTGATTAATTCTTAATTTCCTATTTGAATTTGGGAAGATATAACTTTGATATTGAGAGTAACGGAACAACTGAACAATGGAAAGAGTAAATCACAATTTCTTTGGATGTTTTTTTATTTAGATATATAATAAGGATTCAATGGTCGAAAACCTGATCAAAGTCAGAAAAATAATTTTACAGCAACGGTTGCTCTAACGTTATTCTGCTGACTTATAGGTTTCTTATAGTAGACTTATATGTTTCTGTCCATTGGGCCCAATTTGCGAAAACAGCGCTGATTTATTTTTGCGGACGTTTTCCACTTTAAGATTTTCAATTTTTTTTAAATTTTCTTGCTATTGTAATTATTCGTCTCGAAAAAGCTTTACGGATAATAAATAACCAGAACATTTTCAGAAATCTACAAAATCTATGGAAAACTATAAACAATATAAAAAGCTCACCAAAATATCAAGTATTAATACATAACTTAAATAACCGTTGTTCTAACGTTAAGGTTCTGACTCTTTTTAGATAAAAAATTAAATTAAACTAATAAATAACCAGAACTTTCTTTAAAAATCTAGACTATAATGACACGCAAAAACGGAGGGATTCTAGATGAAAAATGATATTTTGGTATGTTGTAGAGGATAAAAAGTTGTTTAAAGGTACATAATAATCACCTTTTTTAGTCAAATTTTCAATTTCTATGTCAAATGGATAAGTGACACACACTGAACATACTCAGAAAATTTCAGAGTCTAAAAA
>JAULBZ010007906.1:0-11120 GCA_032360805.1 Neoturris breviconis | reverse complement strand
CCCCCCCCCCCCCCCCCCCCCCCGGGTTATTAGACCCCCAAAAAGCCCGGGTCTTGTAGAGTTAAGTCTACTCAATAAATCTCTAAGATAAATCTCTAGGGATTTCTCGTGATCGTTTTCCGCATTATTGTTTTACTTCTGGCGTGTATGATTCATCGAAATTTGTAAAATGCTTTTAGGAAATCAACCATAGCATGAACAGTCAACTCGCTAAAAGGCTAAAATGCACGTTACATTCTAATTTAAAGCTCAAAAATATTATTATCGTTATACCTTCTTTATAGATGTTATTTACACTTACTCCAAAATTCCAATGAGCACACGGCATCATATTACCCAGGGATAATGTGTCTACTAAACTTTTCAATATGCAAATTCTATTCAAATTCATAGGTTGTTCATGAAGAGAAATATACAGAGGAACACGACAAAAGCACTGCAATGTCACTGTTGCGATTAGCAGAGAGACGCTTGACTGGCATCAAAAATGTTGTCCACGAAGTAGAAGAAAAGTATGTTAAGAACGATAGACGAAGTCAGAATATCCTACTAGAATCTATAGTAAACGAGACATCTGGGCTTGGAATTAAACAAGAACAATTTACAAAAGGATTAAAAACTGGTTTACGAGAAATAAATCAAAAACAAGATTACATCAATAAATATTTGCCAAAATGTAAGTTTTGTTTTTGGGGGACCATTCAACCTTGTCCTGAGGACTTCTCTCGCAAAAGCAAAAATACGTATATTATTGATGCATGAAGCCCTAATATCTATAACAAAATTGCTGCCTTTTTTAACATTCATTTTTAAACCATCTGACGAAGTTATGACAATCGACATCACAGTGCAAAACCATTTAGAGATTTGGTATTAACAAAATTCTTCAAATTTGGTTCGTCTTTTCTTTATTTTATGTCTACGTTTCCTCAACTCGTAGCCAAGTTTCAACTAAAGAGGAATTATATACAGAGCTTCCTTTCAAGTCATGTTGCCATGGCCGCTGCTTTTTGAGCACCTGGGAAAATCAAATTTGAGAAAACAATTTAATTTTTTTGGGGAATATTATTATGCCATTATAATCTCAATTGTCTTTTTAATAATAAAAAAACGTTAAAAGAATTGTTAAAGCTTTCATAATCTAATAACAGAATTAAAAATATATTTTTCTAATCAAAGGTTATTGGCTATTAACTAAAGATAACAATTTTTACAAAATATCCCAAAAATGTCAGTACCAAATCAAAACAAGAAAGACCTTCGTCTTGAACATCTGCAGTCTCCTACTATAGACATAGATTGAATAAAGAGCACCTTCCTCATGCTGAGCCTTACGCGACAGCCCGCACTAAAATCTGCGGTGGAGTGCTCAAAACCGAAAAAAGCAAATTTTAAAAAGCTCGCAATAAAACTGCGGCGTAGTGCCACCTCAAAATATTTTTCGCCATCCGTGCTACCTTTTTCCGCCTTCTGCGCGCCTAGCCTATGTGGAGGAGAGTAAAATAAAAGTTAAAATTTAGCTATATACTGAAAGCATTTTGTATTTTAGAATACACCTTTTTTTTTATAAGCATAAAGTTTATAAGCATATAAAGGCTGAAATTCCTTAAAATCTAAGCATGACAAAAGCATATTCTGAGGCTGGGTTAAGATGAGAAATATATTTTTGATAAAGTATTTATTTCTATCAAACAAAAAAACTGTCCAACATGTCAAAAATGTTTCCATCTCCTTTAGTACAGTAACTAACAAACAACAAACACACAACAACTCCTATTTAACACTGTAACAGACTTTCGTTGACTGGAATAATTCAAAACATTTCAATGCAATGTCCTCATTTGATTTTAAATATTTATCGACGGTTTCTACATGCAATTTCATTAAAGAATACAATGTTTAGCAACTGTTTTGACTAATCTTGGATATTGAACAACGACAGCTTCTATTACGACAATCACTAAATTTTCAAACTGAAAAATAAGCATGGTATAAGCATTAAATTAGGCTGAAACTAGAAAAAAAATAAGCATATTGAGGCTGGGCTCAAAATACACCGTGCTTATATAAAAAAAAGGTGTAGTGGGATTCGAATTTGAGTTCGTATTTTTCTTGATTTCATAATATGATCTTCAAAACGAAATTTGACCTTGAATAGATGTTTAACCTGGCAAATAAACAATTTTCAAATTTTGTCGTAGTTTGTGGGGATTTTTGATACAAGATGCTAATCACCAACAATGAAGAAGAATGAAGCCTCAAACTTCACTGTGCAATGAGCAACAGTTTATCTACTAAACCTTTATCTTGCTGTTCTCTTTCTTAATTTGTATAACACTCCGACCTTTGGATATTCCTAGTTAGTTTTAAACAAATTTTTTTATTTTTAAATGACCTCGGGCAAACAAATAAATTAAATCTCTGCAGAGAAGAGTGTATAGTAAACAGTACACAAAATCCAGACAATCTTCATCCTTCTTAGCTTATCAGAACAATGATATACAGAACAAGCTAAGAATTTGAAAAGTTTTATGGCGAGGATATGACAATATTGGTAGAATATGACAATATTGGTAGAATATGACAATATTGAGAGAATGATAGCAGTGCTGTGTTAAACATCTGCTCGGTCTTCGCCCTGCAGAGGTGGAACCCACTGCCAGGTATACAAATTCTTCAAATACCCCGGGCTGTATAGGGTTATTTTTAATTTTGGCGGACTAAATAGAGGTGTAGCAAGTCGCTAAGCAAGAGTATGGTCATCGGATGTTCTACGTGTTCCATGACTAGTTGAGCATTTTTCAAAATTTAGTTAGGGCAAAGTGACTAAAGATTTGAGGAAAAGGAAAAGGTTACTAAATTGTTGCTTAATGACGAAATTTTCTTCCAGTTAAACTTGTCCCAACGCTTTTATGTCATCCGGGTTTTCCCTAATAAGGTCTACGATTATATTAAAATATTTTATTTTTTCAGTGCTGAAACCTCAACTTTGATTTGTTGATATCAACTGATACATCAACTTTTGATTGGACGATTTTGATGCCAGTATAATGCAATCAATGTCCCTGGTAGCATAAATGTGCAATGACATTGGATTGGATCTCGGCGTATTAATCTCAAGAAATTTGCCTCACGGGACGTCCAAACATGTTGTTGGTTAGACTTTGATTGATTTTTACCTTAATGGTATCTGAGGGTAGCATATACTATCCGAGGATCGATGAGATACCTGTATGTAACTTCATAACCGATAATGTAGTTCAGCATCATCTGGTTGCCAGACAAGGACCCCGACCGGACCTTAAATAAACCGGACCTTATAAGTAAGTAAGTAAGTAAGTAAGCAAACATGTATTTACGTTGGTAAACAGTTAGTTACAAAGTACTAATTAAAACCAACAGTCTGAATAAACCGGACCATTTAAATACCGGACATACAAAGACCGTGATTTGCATAGAATAATCAGGAACAGAAAAATAACAGAAGCACATACATTTTAAGTTCAGATTTCGCGAATATTCTCAATTTTATTATCGGTACAATCATGGTCATAAATTATAAGACATTCTGCATATTTTGATTAATACTAGACACCACAAGCTAAACTTAAGCATCCATGCTCTTGGAATGAAAATCTGTGTTGTGCGTCTTACTAATCAAAATTTAAAGCTTCTTGTCTGAGTTGAAATTTTTTACCTAATTTTGCATAATATTTATAATCATGATTATAGGTCATACAACTCATGTTATCCTTGAGAACCTAGTGGATACTGAGCTTAAACTCTACAGTGGCACTTGTTAGAAACTCAACAGATATATCGTAGAAGGGTAGAAAATGGACCAATGTTTTAATGTATATTAAATCAACAATGGGAAACAATTGAAACTAGTAATGATACCAGATCCGAGTTATTCCCCCTCTATTAAGCGTTCCTTCTAAAATATGATGAGATTTATTAATAAGCGCCCGTATTAAAGGGCTTTTTATAACTGGAAAAATTTGTTTAATTCCTATCCCAATTGTTTGAAGGACAATTACAGTTTTATCTCCGATTAAATGCTCTATTTGCGACAGGGTTAATCCTAGATATTAGCGTTAATCGGCTTTCAAACAACTTGCCCTAAAAATTAATCTATTTTTTGAAATGATGTTTGATCTAGTCTTGATAACTTGACTTGAACTTAACTGGATTCCGATTATTTCGGGGTTCTGTTTATAGGGACCGGTTATTAATAGTCCTGTTTTATAGGGTCTGGTTTATTCGGTGTCCAGCTCCAGGTCTGGCAATCAGATAATGTCAAATTATCTTAATTACTCTTTTGCACAATTATAGCTTATTAAAGCGTCCAGTTTTAGCTTCTCTTGAAAATATCCTTAAGTTTTTTACATACTTGATCAGGAAAAAAACGTTCTGAAAAGTTACCAAATTCCGGCTCAGTGACCATTGCTTTTGTCCAGTTAAATTTCCCCCAGTTCTTTTATCCCTGGCTTACATTTTCCCCAGACTATTGTTTTACCAGATTACATCTTTTATAAGAATACAGTTTTTTTCGTTTGAGGCTCGATATTCCTAGCATTTTGCGAGAACTCAGCCTTACATATTCTTAAATTATTAGAACTTTTCAGTCTTAATATTCTTAGACACTGTATTCTTATGTAAAAAAAAAAAGATTTACTTTGGTCACGACACCTTGGGCAGGGGTGAATTTTGCCCTCTTTAATAATCTTGTATCATAAACGAACAGAGGATATAGTATAAATATACAAAAATATGAAGCATTTTGCGAGGCTGGGAATATTTTTAGTATATTCTTAAAAGTGTGTCACAATTCAGCCTGATATTCTTATAAACTGCATTCTTATAAAACATAAAAAAGTGTATTCCCAAACCAACTGTCTGATTAGCAGTTAAATGGATTTTCTACTTGTTCCATCCTCAAGCGCATTATTACTAGCGAAACCATTAATCTTGGCGACAAAGGATAGTCATTTCTTAAAACAGACTTTTGTGGTCGCGGCGATTATGAGACAATATTTGGAGCCTCATTTTCTGGCTAAAGTTATATTTGGAGCCACGTTTTCAGGTATTAAGGGCTCGTTCCTTATTTTTTAGGAGTTTTCTAGCGTACTTCAAAACTTTAGACCCCTCCCCTCTAAGCGAAGAAAGTGGCAATACAACATACTAGATTTTCTTTTGTTTTACTGTATCTTTCTAGTGTTTTTTACTTTTATTTGGTTTCGTAATCTTGGTGATGGTTTCACCGAGTTCGTATATGCAAACATAGGTTTTGTAGGACAGCAGAGACGGGCAAACTGTCTCTTCATAAACTAATGTTTACATATCATGCCATGAAGTCTGTCAATATGTTACAGGTTCGTTTAGTGTTTTATCTGAAGCCTTTTCTGGCTAGCTCACGAGCATCGGACATCAAGCAGCTTACCAACATCAGCGCCCTTGCCAATTTTTTGTTCTATAAATACATCGCCTAGCTTACTCCGCAATAGTGGATTCAGAATATTTCACATTTTTAATCTGTCGAAATTAACTAAACATCCACCGATCAAAGAATTCAAATTTCAGAATTCGATTAACTGAGCTATGCGAATTCACTCTGTTTGGAAAGTGCTTATTATAGCGCACTCTGACTCTGTTATGTTTGAAGTGAGTGATTTACTTTTTTACAAATTTACAAATTTGAAATCCATTGTAAGGTCCACTCCAGTTGGAAACAATTGCAATGTCCACTCTAGTTGGAAACCATTGCTAGGTCCACTCCAGTTGGAAACCATTGCAATATCCACTCCAGGACAACAAATTTTTGATTATTGAATTAATCGAAATTAATCGAACGCCAATCAAAGGAATAATTTTCGATTGATCAATCAACGCAAATCTACAACAATTAAGGTCATAAATTATGATAAGAGTAAGTACACAAACATAAATGCGGAAAACAATCGTGAGAAGTCCCTAGAGATTTATCGAGTAGACTTAAGATTTAGAGCTTAGGGTCTTAGGTCTTTTTATAAATTCGACAAATTCTCTTGATTCTAGCAGCCTAGTAACCAGGCTCTGGGATCAAATTCGAACTTTCCTTCCGAATTTTTGCTCGAATTTCCTTTTTTGCAAAATATTTATGACCACAATTGTAAATTACTTTTTAAGAAAATCGTTAAACAGTCAATTATGACAATTTACTCAGAAGAAAGATCTAATACTAGATTCTTACAACCTAATCGTCGACCACAGGCAAGGAGTTTTATATATATGTAAAAATATCTTATCATTCTTATTGAGACAGTTCCCCCCCATTTTCAAAAGGTATGACAGACCTGTCATGTTCTACTTGAATATGAAAGGAATGAATCCTTCTCATTCTCGTCATTGATAAGATTGCATATTTTATGGCTAGAAGATTTAAGATATTCATGTGTAGGTTCTGTTCCTCTTTTGACCACGGATCCCCTGTTCTGACTCCATGGTAAAATGCACCACAACCTTTCTTGGATGCATATGTTTGCAAAATTACTTGACTCTGAGGTTGAATAATTTCACGGATATTTGATAATGTAAGATTTTTTATCCACCAAAGCGACTCAATTGTTGTGCTTGCTTTGATAGACTGGGTGTTTCTTAAGGAATGAATTTGTTGTTGTTGAACAAGCCGAAATTGCAACCTTGCTGTCATGACAGCTTGGCTCATTGAAGACAGCAGGCCTATTAATTAATTCCATGATCACCTCAAAAACAAACACATAATTCTTAAAATGGGAGAATCAGTAGTATCCAGAGACAATCCGCACGTCTACTTGGAATACACCTAGACGAACATTTAAATTGGAACAGTCACCTCAAAGTAGTTCTATCTAGTTGCTATGGGAAACTATCAGTTTTGAGAAGAAAAAAATTATACCACTTTTAAACTTAGAAACCAACTAGCTGAATCGCTACTTTTATCCAAATATTTTAATGATTATGTCTACTCCCCTTTAGCAACTCAACAGCTTAACAAGCTAGAACGATTACAAATTTTAATATGCAGCTTTGTTTACGGGAAGTTTGTTCATTACAATGATATACTTAAACTGGGTTGATTACCAATATACGAGAGGAGGGATTTTAATCTGCTAAAACTGACGCATAAAGCTATATACGATGAAAAGTATCCTCATAGAAATAATATCGACATTCGTTCAAAGCATGAAAGCCTACGAACTACCAAGGACTTGATGGTAAATCCATCGCGTATGAATGGAACTTTCCAAGATCAAGCCTATGAATCATTCAGTAACCTTACACCACCAATCAGACTTTACAAAACGCTTTCTTCTAGACCAAGCATATGCCAAACTAACATCACTCACTCACGCACTCACTATTATAATTTATCTGACAAATTATCTGACATCATTGCGCACTGTGCTTCCACCTTTAATAATATTTCTTGAGTTAACGACAACATCACACTGACTGAATTCACGTTCAGCCCTGGGAATGTTAGTGTCATCACAAATTTTTTCTGATTTATCACAAAGCCCAAGTGTTGGAGAATGAAAATAACTGTATCTTTTTCCTGAATCGCCTCCTCCTTTGAGCAACCCAAAATGAGCAGGTCGTCTAAATAAATAAACACCTTGATATTTAACCTTCTGAGCAGTGCAATGGGTATTTTGAGTAGTTTTGTAAAAGCTCTGGGAGCTGGCCCCACATTCCTTGTACTTTCACATTGATTAATTTCTGTTCCACTAGGCTCATTTTTGGTTGATTGGGTATTTTCCCTTGAAATGGGGTTAATAAAAGTGGGATTTTGAAACCCTCTACTAAAGACATTTCTGTCCCGAGTTAACAATTTCCATGCTGGAAGGAAGTGTTTTAATCTTCCTGCTGAAGACACTAATGGAACATTTATTTTACTGTTTTGTGAACATAAGTAAGATCCTCCGAGTTCACTAGCTGTGGAAGGATTAATTAAATGTTACATCTGGGTACCTCTCCTTTTAAACAAAAGTCATTTACCATTGTATGGTTTTCTTGGTTGGAATTTATTAATTCCTCTTCCACCATGCTGAAATGTATTTCGCACTTCGTACCCACAATTGTTGTTCTGTTGGTATCTGTATTTGTTGTTTTGATACAAAGAACCTTCACGAAAAGGCTTCTTGGAAGATGATGACGATGTTGAGAAGGCTACTAGAGATTTTTCTTTTGCCTTGGATGTTGTACCCTTTCCTAACACATTCTTTCTCCTCTCTTAGGAGTTGGCATTATAACACTGGCCTAGTAAGAGTACTGTTTGTTTAATCAGTTGTAACGCTTCTTCAACATGCAGCTGAGGTCGTGGTTCGTCTTCTCCTGATCCTTCCACCTAACACTTGTTACTGTCGTGGGTTCTCACTCGGTCAACAGCATGCAATGGGCACGATAAGGACCGCGTGATATTATCTGTTTTATTCTGAAGCTTTTCCTGGGCTGCATCCTGTCCCAGCTCCTTATTTTTTCTTTGAGAAGCTCCATCAGGTAAACATCCAGTTTTCTAACTGGGGACAAATTATTTGGTCTGAGGTTGGGAACCATAACGGCTTCCTTGGAAACATCGTCGCGATCGTCATCCGGTTCGATTGTAAATAGCGGTTTGTATTGGGCAAATTAGTTTGGCAGTTCTTCGGCGAATTCGCCTAGTCTCCCTATTTCGGCTATTTGGTCGTTGCGGTTTTGGACGGTTTGACGATAATATTTGATGTGTGCTTTGCTTCTGACATTCTTTTCCTTTGTTGTTCATGATCTTGACACTTGCTGGATATACTTTAACTACTTTGTATGGTTGGTTTTCATAGTAGTTTTCTAGTTTGTTCTTCTTCTTTAGGTTTTTTACGAGAACATGATCTTCAAGTTTGATTTCGCTTGTTGTTGCTCTTCGCTCTTTGGCAGCGGCTGCTTTGATCAGTTCCTTCTTTTCTTTGTCACGTTTGTTTACCTCTTAATCTGCTTGTGACGATATCTTTAATTTCAGAGTGGGTAAATCATTCTTTATGTTATGTTTGAATAGTAGAGATGCAGGTGATTTTCCGGTGATGGTGTGTGGAGTGGTACGGTATTGTAAGAGGAATCCGTCTAGTTCTTTTCTCCAGTTCTTCCCTTCAAATGCGCACATTGAATAGCTTTACCAAGGGTGCGGTTAAATCTCTATACTTCTCTGTTGGCTGATGGCCAATACGGTGTAACTACTCGTAGATTTATGCCATGTTGGTTGAGGTAGGATTTGAACGCAGTGGATGTGAACTGTTTGCCATTGTCTGATGTTATCAAATCAGGATAACCAAAGGTACTGAATATTTTCATTAGTGCTTTGATGATGTTTCTAGATGTAATGTTCATCATTATAGCTAGTGCAGGGTATCTGGATCGATAGTTGATTACAACTAGTATGTATTCCTCGGTTGGAAACGGTCCTTTTAAGTCGATTGCTAACGTTTCTCATGAGTGTTTCGGTATTTCGCTCATTTTCAGTGGCTCGCATTTAGCAGTTAATGGTGTTATTACTTGGCATTGGTGATACTCTTTAACGATTTCTTCCACTTGTGTAGATATTCCTGGCCACCAGACCTTCTCTCTGAGTAGAGCTTTTGTTTTCGTCATGCCTTGGTGATGAGCATGGGTGATGTTGAGTGTTCTAGATCTCAATGATTTCGGTATTACAATTTGATGGTGCTTTAGTAACAAACCTTGTTTGACAGAGTTCGTTTCTCATCTGGTAGTATGGTTTCAGTGACTTTTTCCAATTTCCTGTGCAGACTGCTTTGATGATTTCGGTGAGTAAGTCATCTTTTTGTGTTTCAGTGATGAGCTCCTTCTGATTGATGCTTTTTGAGATTTCGTTGTTGACGGTCATATTTATGTATTCTTCAGCTTCATTTGATTTTGTAGACAGTTCATTAACTTGGTTTACGTGATGTTGGATATATCTTGACAAAAAAATCAGCGGCATTTGTGTTTCCCAGTATGTCCCGGTATGTCTTATCTTATCGTGAAACTGTAAGCTTGTAGGTACATGATCCAACGTTGTATCTGTGGTGGTGGATTTGAACTAACAGTGAGTAGTCTTTCTAATGGTTTGTGATCTGTGTTCATGATGACATGGCGGTCATATACGGAATGATGAAAGTGTTGACACGACTATAACACTGGTAACGCTTCTCTTTCGTTTTGACTATATCGTGTCTCCACATCAGTAAGCGCTCTTGATCCATATAATACAGCTTTCACTGATCCGTGTTTTTGAGTTTCTGCTAATGGGTTGTAGAAGGCCATGACTGGTGCCTGTATGACTCTATCTTTGAGGATTTCAAATGCTGTTTGTTGCGGTTTTCTCCTCATGAATGGTATTTGAACAGTATTTGGATTGGTCTTGATTTCAGTTTGAGGTTTGGTTCCAGCATGGTGATTGATATTGGCAGTTTGATAGAGTGGTGGTTCTACTCGTAAAAGATCTAATTTCTCAGCGGTGAATTTACCTAACAGTGTTCCTCTTGCTCCTTTGATGACATAACGCGCAGCTGTTGTGTTATATTTGTTTGTCGATAACTCGGTTTTGAAAGATCCCATGATTGGTAGTTTTGTGTCGACTTTATATGCAAATACTTGTACATCTTTGAGTTTCGGTTTTGATGACATTTTGTTGTATGTTTCATGTTTATCCAGAATCTATGATGACTTCCACTTGTGAGTTGTTGATCTGGACTGTATATTTGTCAAGCTGGTTCGGTGACTGCATGTGAAATACATAAACTTCCTCATCTTCTGTTGAACTTGGAGTTTGATTCGTTTCGCCCTTGTTGCATGTGATGGACTTTGTGTTTTTGATAATCATTTTTACCGAAATATTTACTTTTCTCGGGTTCGGCTTTACTGTGACACACAAAATGTCCTTCTTTACCACATTTTGAACATGATTTCCCTCTTCATTCACTGCTGATATGACCTGTTGCTCCGCATCTACCCATAGATATACGAAAAGAGAAAGATTCACAACGTATGAAGATTTATTGAAACTAAGCGCGTCTAATTTGCGTGTGGCGGCATTCATGAATTTTCAAATTAATTTAAACGATCGCGCCGAG
>JAULBZ010007905.1:0-11121 GCA_032360805.1 Neoturris breviconis | reverse complement strand
TTAAAAAATCCATCGTTTTGTTTTTCTAGCACAACTTTTCACAACTTAAAAAACGAGATGTGAAAAACATATAACTTAAAATGCAAAGCTAGCTAGGATGACAAATATATTGAAAATATACCACATTGCCTGAGATTAAATATCTTCTTTCTTGAACGTTGTTCTAACGTTATTTTACTGGCTTTGAACAGGTTTTTGCTGGCTGGGAAAGAAGTTTGTTAATTTCAACGAGCTTGCAATGAATGGATTTATTTGATACGAAGAAGGGTGTTAGGTCAACGATCTTCCAATTAATTGGTTTCTTCGGTGCGAAAAAACCAATAAATTACAAAATCGTTTACTCGTTCACAAAGCAATATTCTTACCAGCACTATTTATTCCGTCTGTACAAACTGGAAATTTACCGGCATCGACACAAACTATGTCGTACTTGTTCTGCCATTTTAAAGATTGAGATTTAGAACAAAAATGTGGAGTAAAACTTTCTCTTTCGGTCAACTTTGGAAGCATTACAATTTGGGATTGAAGATCAACTGCCCATTCCATGCTTCTACCAACAACAACAGCTTCATCCTGAGTTGATTTGATAAATACCTCAGTGCAACATTCAAAAATGGGCAAAATTGATACGAGCCAAAACACATGTAGTGACATCTAGAAATGTCAAATAAATTGGTCGGAGTTGTGTACATATGATTTTATCAACAAGCGCCAAAGTAAGGTACCTACATAGCGTCACACACTATCGCAAATGGTTCCGTGTATCTCCGTATTCGGACTATGTATGACCATATATGGCAATAAATGGTCGGAATATGGGGATATTTGGCGCTTTATTTGGTAGGCTTTCACGCTGGGATAATTAGAAAAAGTAGCAGAGAAATTAATTTATTTTGAGATACACGTTTTTTGTTTTTTTTTATGAGAAACCTAGCGAAGGACCTAGTAGCAAAAGTTTCTTAATTAAGACGTCAAAATTGAAGGTTTTTAGTTTTTAAAGAGTTTCTTAAATTTTTTTAAATATTATTAGAGTACAGAGACCAAAACGGACAATAATAACGAGTAAGTATGTTTTAATTTCATCTTGTAGCTTACTAAAAAAAAACACCCATCTAACAAAAGTACGTAATGTTTGAGGTAAACCTTAGATTTATCGTCAAATAGAATTCGATATTCGTCTAGCTTCTCTTTGTACCACGAAACAACACCAACATGCCAATCCTCGTATTACATTTTTATTTTTTCTGAGCATGATTTATTTTTTACGCAAAGAAAAAAATATTTCTTATCCCAAAAAGCAGGAATAATTTGTAGCTAGTAGTAAATGTTTCTTAATTTTTGAAGATTCTACTAGGTTTCTTATAAATCGGTTTCTTATAAATAAAAACAACGTGTAGAACAGAACGTTAGCACTTTCATGACAATCATATCCTCCTTATTTCGTATAATGCTTACCTTAAAATAAAAGAAAGTTTATTATCAAACATCTGGAAAAAAAAACTAACTTTTGCTATCAAAGTACAAATACAGTCAACGTTCGCAAATTCGCACTCTCTAGGGAACAAGTTATTCGTTCGAAATAGTGAATGTTCGAAGTATCAAATGTATTTTAAAGCAAATTTAAACTTCGGGGACCAAAGA
This sequence comes from Neoturris breviconis, assembly GCA_032360805.1. Taxonomy (NCBI): domain Eukaryota; kingdom Metazoa; phylum Cnidaria; class Hydrozoa; order Anthoathecata; family Pandeidae; genus Neoturris; species Neoturris breviconis. The sequence continues at coordinate 9,480 of JAULBZ010007905.1, read as the reverse complement.
TTGTCTCGAAATATATTAGATCCAACGCTTAGTTAAACACTGCAATTTTTCCCGTGAGAATAGTTATGTATGTAATAGGATCTTCCGTGGGTGAACTTGTTAAAAGTCCGCAGTAGAGAAGTTAGTTCTAGCATCTTTACTGCTGACTTTGAATAAGTTTTTGCTTACTGGGTCTTACCTGCATTATATCGTCAGATCAGCAATTCTCATTCACATAGAAGCTGTATCTCTGGTATCAAATATTTCGATTTTATGTAAATGTAATTTAATATTTCTTTATGTAAACAAAGAGTCAAATTAAATAAAGAACTTGAAAGCTATTGCGACTGGAAAAATAACCACATTTGATAGTTCAACACATAAAATATAGAACGGGGGGACCGTTAGCGAGCATTCAGTATATTTGCTGTATAAATAAATTCTCACGGAACATTTTATGTCCATCACAAGTTGTTTAGCGAACCTCAAACATGATATACTAGATAGACTGTTACATGGCCTCACTTAAGAATGTCTAACGTTTCTCCACTGGACAAAAACCTGTTTAAAGTCAACAGTAAAGAAGTTAGAACACCGTTTAACGACGTTATTCTAGTGCCTTTACTACGCACTTTAAACAAGTTTTTGCTCACTAATTTATGTCAGTGTTTACAGGAGGTCGATATGTAGAAAATTAGATATGATTGGTAACGCTAAAACGTACACACGACTTTGGATCAAAGTTAAAACAACGTCAAAACGACATCCGGACGTCGTTTACGCACTAAGTAGAGATATTCTCCCAGTAACTACTCATTTATGTGTCGAAATTCAAATAAATGTTTTAAAAAATGTTAGAAAAGATGTGAGAAGCTTATTTCAACAAATTACATAGCCTCCTTCGTAGAGGTAAGATTTTAAAATACAAAAAAGTTATTTCAGTGGGAAAGTGAGATGTTATGTAAACTCTTTGCAGACGATCAACCGTTGTGAACTTGCACTTTTTACTTTAAATTATTATCTATTATATGTAGCTAAAAAAAGTCTACTTATTCTTTCTGCACTGTTCGCCTTCATAGCAAATAATCATTCATCAAATGATAATCATTTTTTTGTAAGAAAATCTAATCTAATTTATTCTGTATGTCTAATACGCTAACAATTAAAACAAGATCATATAAACAATACATCTTATTATCACAAATCAATTACCATTTGAATAAGACTAAGAATCTCAACTGCAAAGGATTTTTATCTAGTATTCTCTTGAAGTTCTTTTGGCTCTTTAATAGCACGAAGGAGAGAAGAGCGCTAGACTTAGTCAACCTCGTTCTCAGGACTTTTTCTCTCTTGACGTTTAACGCTGTGAGAAAGGTCTTAAACGTTAAACATCAAGAGAGAAGAAGCCTCGGGAACGAGATTGAGACTTCTTCCAGAGTGATTCGCATCACAGCCAAAACGTGATGTGGAACAGACTACAATCTTGGAAATAAAATAATAGATATTTTACAAATTTTAGCAAGCAATACACCCCACAAGCAAAACGCAAATGCTGAAAATGACCACGAGAAGTCTCTAGAGATTTATCTCTGAGATTTATCTAATAGACTCAAGATTTAAGGATCTTAGGACTTTTTGCAAACTTGACAAATTATGTTGTTCCCAGCAGCCTAGTATCTAGGCTTTCGGAAAAAAAATCGAACTTTTGTGCCATTCGTCTTGCTAATCAAAATCATAGGCTTTTTCTCTAAGTTGAAATTTCGACTTTTTGCTAAAATTTTACTTCGTCTACAGTATTATTTTCCAGGATTGTACAATCTTAGACATTAATATAAAGACATTTTTCAAATTTCGACTAGTAATACACGCCATAAGCAAAACGCAAGTGCTGAAAATGACCACTAGACGTCCCTTGAGGTCTATCTCAAGGGTTTAACCGAGTAGACTTAAGACTTAGGACCTTAGAATCTTAGGACTTTTTGCCAACTCGACAAATTTTGTTGCTTCTAGCAGCCTAGTACCCAGGCTCTTTGCACAAAAGCGAATTTCCGTGCAGTTCGTCTTGCTAATCGAAATCTAAGTCTTTTTACCTAATTTGAAATTCGGAATTTTTGCACAAATTTCACCTTGTTCACAGTATATTTGGCCAGGATTGTAGCTAAACTAAAATGGCTGAAATGTAGCTATACTTCCCCTTCTTGCACAAAAACATTTCTTTTTTTTACTTAGAATATCATTTTCAGCACTGTATATATATAATCAGTACTGTATATGTTTGGAGATTGACAAATTAAATACTCATTTTATACAACACTGTGTTTCATGGCATCAACCAATCATCACGTATATATTTTTTAACTAGAATGAGAAAAATATAAATAACAAATTAAACACATAAACAGAACAAATATGTAAACAAAATACGAGAGAAACCGAACAAAAAGCGAAAAAATGTCAATCCATGCTAACTGATTTAACATTACTTAACAAATACTTGTTTTGATGTCGACATTTAGATACAAACTCGCTTCGTTTATTTAATAGATTACCATCGTTAAAGTTATTAATTATAAATAACTTTTCACTCAAACATAATGCACATGATATTGATCGCAATGGGCTTTTGGATTTAATGTGCTCCATTTAATCATTGGCTCTTTATTATCATCTTTCAACTTCCAAATGTATTTTGAAAGTGCGGTTTCCTTTTGATATTTTTTGTTTTTAAAGGATTTAACATGGTTCCGATATCGGTCCTTAAAAGGAGTTTCCGCTAAACCAATGTAAGTTTTCTTTCCCTGGTCTTTGTCGTTCGATATTTCCGCTCTATAAAACTACTTTGGGTGTTAAACATTTGTTTTCCAGAGGACAAGTGTTCTTGTTTCTGCAATTACAACCGTATACCTCATCTTTTTCACTCAGTAACACTTTGTTATGGTATGATATTATATAGGAGATGTTTCTCATTCAACTGTAACTGATTTTAACTATATTGCGGTTGAATATTTTATGCAGTGTGTTTTACTTCGGGAAATGTTTATTTAACAATTTGAAAAATATTTTTCCAATGTTGGTTTTCACATTTGCTGAATAAGGAGGATTGAACCAGATTATTTTCCGTTTGTGCTGTCGCTTTTCTTCCTCGTCTTCATTTCGAGTTGTAGGTGTTATGTAAGATAATTTTTCATTAAAGCCACTGGCCTTTAATGCATTTTTATAGAGTGTAGTGGCGTTGTTGAAAATATTTTCGTTTGATAAGATCTCAGAAATACGTTTGTTGATAGATTTAGGTATTTCTCTAATGATGTTTGGAGGATGGTTGGATAAACAATTGATGTAAACCGGGTCGTTGTTTGGTTTTCGGTAAGGTTTATAAGTACCGTCTTTAACATTAAGTCGCACATCTACTAAAACACAGCGCAGCACAGCGCAGAGTTCCGGAGTTCCTTCTAAAACACATTGTAAAAAACAGTCACACGTTACATGTTACAGGAACAAATATTTGTCAAAAGCTAACTTACATTGGAATAACAATATTAACAGTACTTATTTCAAAATGTGTGACACACACTGATTATATCCACAGAAGTTAAGAGTAAGTGTTAAAATGGACGATTCTTTTCTTTGAAAATAGAAAATGTTTGGCCAAACAAGATGGCCGCCACACATTGAACATAGAAACCACGTAATATAACTCCAGCTGTATCGTAAATGCTCTAATGAGCGCAAAAGTTAATTTCACAATGAATGCTTTCACCCTATTTTACACGGGGTATTTTGTGAACGTGTATTACACGGAGGTGGGCAAAAATGCCCTACTCGCTTAACTTTTGATCTAAATACGCTAAATGATCCACAATTTGACGAGGTTCGGAAATCCCGAGTTAAGAAACCCCAGTTACGAATATGACGTCATACCCCGAGTAAACTAACTTTTCGTAACTCGGTAATTTTAACCGAATTAAAATTTCCAAGTTAATTAACTCGGAAATTTTAATTTACCTAAAAATTCCGAGTTATTTAACTTGGAATTATATTTCGATTAAAATTCCTGAGTCATCTCAAAACTTCTTTTAGAAGTTTATTTTAAAAATATTTAAAAATTATGAAAAAAATGATGTTTGCGATCAAATTATCAAAATTATTAAAATTGTTAAAAATGCTGAAGGAAGATTGACCCAAATATGATTTCAAATCTAGAATAGAATTCTGGATCCAAAACTTTTTTTGTTTTGGCTGAAACTTTGTACCTGACCTAGCCTCAGGATGCTGATTTCGAATCCGAAATGTGATTTTTTTAAATCCAGTTCCAAAATTTGTTTTTTGGGTTATAGAAATATAGACCCAAAAACTTAATTCTTTCGTTTTGGCCGAAAATTTACATACTTAGCCTGAGAATGATTTCGAATCCCAGGGTGATTTTTAAAAATTCAGTTTTGATCCTGAAACTTAACTTCTTTTGTTGTTTGGGCTGAAGATGATGTTTCGTGATCCCTGGGTAATTTCACAAATATGGTAAAAGTCAACTTCCATCCCAGAGCTACAATCCTCAACGATTTAGACGTCAAGTGAAAAGAAGCCCGTGGAACGAGTTTGGGTAAAAGTAAGGCAAATCGTTAGCTTCTAGCACTGAGGAAGGGGAGGAAACCACTGCTATCAAAGTTTCATCATTTCAGGGCTATTACATAGCATGGTTACAGAAATAGCACACGTGACGTCTCGTTATAGCTTAAACTTTACGGTAACCGAATAAAAAAGCAGACAAATTACGATATTTTTTTCTCTGCAATAACCATTGTATAGCTTTAATCTAAGAATTAAACGGCAGAAAATTTCGACCTTTGTTCTCCTTTAAATTACCGAGTTACGAAAAGTTAGTTGACTCGGGTTATGACGTCATATTCGTAACTCAGGCACCATAACTCGGGTTTCTTAACTCGGGATTTTCGACCTCCAATTTGACCAAACTTTGTTTATTATAAGTAAATTCAATATATAAAAAATAATTCCAAAAACAGCCTATATATTTTATATTTGCTCTTATGACATAAAATTTGTGCAAGACACTAATATCTCTTGCAATAAATGACAGTTACTCTCTATAAAACAAATAATACATAAAATTAACTAATATTTGGGGCGTTACAAATCAAAAACGCTCATTTATAAAAATTTCGCTGATATTTTTTGCGCCCTGAACCAGAATCGGGACGTGGTTACTCACTTTCTTGGCGCTTATTTAAACAATAAAGGAACTAGGAGCATTTATTAGAACATTTATGAAATGCAATTCTCAGGATATGTTACTAATAAGATAATCGACTTAATATAACTTCAGTAATAAACCATTAATCCTTCGTTAGGATAGTGGAGTACCCCCGGAAATTTGTTAATAATAAAGATTCAGGGGGCAAAAAGTCACAAAAGTATGATGCAGATTTTTAAAGTATGTAAGAAGACAACCTCCTGAATAATAATTTTTGTTATGTTACTTTCACAGCAAAATTTAAAAATGAAGGGTTAAGAAAACCATATTATAAGATGTGTGTGATTGTGTCATTCAAAAGTGATATACATCGCGTTTGATCGCATTGAGACAGCATGAAGATGTATGCATATTATGTAGGTGTGTGCATGTATTACTACATCATAGCATATAATTTAATTGCATGTCAGGTTACACGCGTGCTCAGCGGGTTCCTTTAAATATCATCTCTTTGCTTTAGTTCTGATTATGTCTTCTGTTCAACCAAAAGCCGTGCCAGAAGAACTTATCAATGGTTTACACTTGATGACGTTAATATACAAATCAATTGAAGTCCTGAGAAGAAAATTTCATCAATACTTTCCAACAAATCAAACAGATCTATACAATGAAATTGCAAAACATAAACAAAAACTATGAAAATTATTGAAAAAAGGCGTAATACATAGAAGACAATATGATATTCTTCTGCCCCCTACTGGAACGAACGAACTCTTTAAGATTTGACATATCCTTACTAACATTAGTCTTAAGAGTGCTTTGTCCTTTTCAAGCACCTATTACAGGATGGGAAACATTACCTCTTCTCTCTGATCAGTCTGCAGGTGCTTGTCTCGTTAGGACTCGCATAGGAAGAAATGATCTCTTACATCATAACTTGAATTACAACAAGAAGGAATATCGAAGCTTTGTTTGGTAATCTGTTTGCAATGATGGATGAAGTGATGCTGATTGTAGATCAACTAACTCTTGCTTATCGCATCCTCGGCTCTTGAAGGCTTAGGATGCGATAAGCAATAGTTAGTTGATCTACAATCAGCATCACTTCATCCATCATTGCAAACAAATTACCAGACAAAACTTAAAGATTTAAAGCAAGCTCTACAATCTGTAGCTGATTTGAAAGATTCACTAGAAGGTGTTACATATAATTTGCTTTCATCTCTACCATCATTTTGTTGGACGTGAACATGAATTATCTGAAATACATTGGAAGTTAGCAGAAAAAGAGGAAAACCAATTAGCAATGGTGATCCATGGACTTGGTGGAGTTGGTAAATCAGAACTTGCTCGCCAATATTGTCAACAATATGGTACATCGGATTATAAAAAAAATGTTATTTGAATCCTCACAGAGGATAGAAAAAGCATGACAGAAGACTTTTTTAATGTTGCACAGAGAATCAAGTTAAAAATGACTGACGAAGGGGATAAAAAGTTATCAATTAAAACTATTGTCAATAACGTATATAGATTCTTTGCTGATCGACCTGTCTTGTTCGTATTTTATAACGCAATCAATGTATCAGAAGAAATGGACTTTATGTAAATAAATATATCAGAAAAATATCCACAATTTACTGAGTGTGGTGATAGATTTATTCCGATGCAAATAGATGTTCTATCGAAGCGGCTTTAAAACTGGTTTCTCAAAATCTGGAACAGAAACATATCTTAAATAATGAGAATACATATTATGTGAAAAGATGCGGTACTTCCCTCTGGCTTTACAACAGGCAATAGCTTATACTAAGAGATGGTCTATTACAATTACTGAATATCTAGCACAACTTGAATGCCAATTTGACAAAATAATGAAAAATCACCATGGCGATGATAAATATGACAAAACAATAATGACAACATGGAATATAGCGTTGCAAAAGTTAAAAGAAGAAAGTAATTCGTCTTTGGTAATCACTTTGATTAATCTGATGAGTTATTTAGATTAAAAGAACACCACAAAAGAACTATTTTACGAATATTATGATAAATATTCAGTGAACGAAGCATTAGAATTATCACAGAAATATTCTTTGATTACGATAAAACTACTGATGATGACTTACAACAAACTATATTAATGCATTCTCTTCTCCAATATGTTATCATAAAGAAGACTGACTATGTTTACCTTCATCAATTTCTAGACATGATATTCACAGAACCAAACAACACAATAGAATTAGAAAATGCAAATTATGGACTGTACTGGTACTATCATTTAAGTTATATGTTCGGCAAGAAAGAATGACACGATATACTGGCACAAAAAAACACTGGATATATTTTATACCTGGACACCATATTTAATTCCAAGGGGAAAATATCAATGCTCCATCAAATATATATTGCCATTGAAAAATTTCAAATCGATACTATTGGTTACCAAAATGAGCAAACATTGGAAACTTGACAAAACATTGCTAATTGTTTACAAGAAATGGGTGAATACGATTAAGCGTTAATTAAATTTATAGAAGTTGAGAAGTTGCACATTGATTCCATTGGTTAAAACCACCCAAGCACATTAATAACTCAACATAATATTGCTACATGTTTACAACACATGGGTAAATATAATGAAGCCTTAAATAAATTTATGGAGGTCGAAAAGTTACAAATTGATTCCATTGGTTGCAACCACCCAGAAAAAATGATAACTCAACCTAACATTGCAACATGTTTAAACAAAATGGGTAAATATGATGAAGCATTAATTAGATTTATGGAGGTCAAAAAGTTACAAATTGATTCCATTGGTTGCAACCACTCAAGCACATTAGCAACCCAATATATCATTGCCGACTGTTTACAAGACATGGGTAAATATGATGAAGGGTTAATTAAATTTATGGAGGTTAAGAAGTTAGAAATTGATTCCATTGGTTGCAACCACCCAAGCACATTAGCAACCCAATATATCATTGCCGACTGTTTACAAGACATGGGTAAATGTGATGAAGGGTTAATTAAATTTATGGAGGTTAACAAGTTAGAAATTGATTCCATTGGTTGCAACCATCCAGACACATTAATAACTCAACATAACATTGCTACATATTTAAACAAAATGGGTAAATATGATGAAGGATTAATTAAATTTATGAAGGTCAAAAAGTTACAAATTGATTCCATTGGTTGCAACCACCCAAGCAAATTAGCAACTCAACATAACATTGCTACATGTTTAAACAAAATGGGTAAAGTTAGAAATTGATTCTATTGGTTGCAACCACCCAGACACATTAATTTAATTTAATTTTATATTAAATTAAATTTATAGAGGTCGAAAAGTTACAAATTGATTCCATTGGTTGCAACCATCCAAGCACATTAGCAACTCAACATAACATTACTAGCTGTTTATAAGAAATAAATAATTTCAAAGAAGCGTTAGTTAGGTATAGGCAGGTTGAAAAGGTTCAAAAAGCTTACATTGGTTCTGAACACATAGAAACCATAAATACCCAACAAAGAATATCTTCATGTGTTAATGAACAAGAACTCTATTCTGAATATGTAATCATTGATCAAGTCCTTGAGTCAAAACAATAGACAGTGATCATGAGCCCAGTGGGCAAAAACTTGTTTAAATTCCGCAACAATCTTTAAGTTTATGCTTACTGAGATGACGTCACAATTTCAAGATTTTATTTTCATTTCTTTCTCTCAGATCTCTTCTTGGGCGAAAATTAATCCACTCAAAAAAGGTTGATATAAATCCATGTGCGTGAAAAAAAAACACGCAAAAATTTATCCCAATAAGGTATTATACAATAATGATGCCTCAACCAGAATTACCGCTCCGTTAGTATCTATGATGGTGTTACAGGAACAAACACTTCCCGATGATGCAGAGGTGAGAAACTTAAAATTCCAAGTAATAAAACAACAGGAAGCAGCTTTATTACTGAAGGCTGAAAATTTAGAAAAAGATCTTCAACCCAAGACAAAACGAGCAGTTCAACAAGCAAAGGAAAAAGGTCCGTCCAGCTGGTTGAGTGTTATTCCCCTGGAGGAGCATGGTTTTATTCTAAACAAAGGAGAATTTTGGGATGCGATTACCATACGTTATAACAAAAATCCTCAAGGACTGCCATCAAAATGCCCGTGTGGACAAAATTTCGATTTAAATCATGCGTTAAAAACTGCAAAAAAGGTGGATTTATTATCATTAGACACAATAACATTAGAGACTTCGAAGCAAACTTATTGAATAAAGTTTACTCAGA
>JAULBZ010007904.1:0-11121 GCA_032360805.1 Neoturris breviconis | reverse complement strand
AGCAGTAAAGACGCTAGAACAACGTCGTTCGATGTGGTTCTAGCGTCTTTACTGCGGACTTTGAACAAGTTTTTGCCTGTGGAGATATACCTTAAAGAAAGAAAATCTTGCTGATGCAGATTCACCCCTTATTCGTAGGAATAATTTATAATGTAATGTAGAAAAAATCGCAGCCCGCAGTTTTTCCAAATACTTCCTACAAATCTACAAAGCACTCGCATAAATATTTGAGACAAGGTAAAATTCGAACAAAAATTCCGAATTTTCACTTGGATAAAAAGCCTTAAATTTTAGGTGCAAAACAAGACACAAAAAATCGAATATGTTACTAGGCTGCTATGAACAGCAGAATGTGTCGAGTTTGCAAAAAGACCCAAGCCTCAAGTCGACTCAATAAATCTCTAGAGACTTGGCCTCGTCGTTTTCTGCATTTGAAATTTTTAGTACCATCATCCGCAGGATTTTCTTCCTTTATTAAGGTAGCTATATCTCCTTCTTCGTCCTGGTCAATAACTTTTGTCACAAAGCGACATGTCACAACTTTTGTCACAAAAATTCAAAAGATTTCACGACCATAAACTTCCGCGAGAAGGGCATGAAAAAGAAAAAAATAATTTAACTCTAACGTCAAGTTAAAGAAATATTTATTTTGCAGGTTTTTGCAATGTTTTCTTCTAAATGTCATCTTCATCAACAAAATTGCGGAAGGTATCGAATTTTCAAAATTTTCGGGAACATAAACATTCGCGACTGCTTTGAAATATTTCGCGTGCATAAACTTTCGGGGTGGTTTGAAATATTTCGCATCATAAATTTTTGCGAAAATGCCGAAAATTTGCGAAAGTTTCCTTTCGCGAAAGTAATACATATTCGTATTTTGAAATTGTTTCCACGGGTTGTGATTAACGAAAAACAATTTCTAACTGCGTTTTCTTTATTCGATTCCCATCACTAATACAATCTAACAATTTTTACGCAGCAGTGTTCGAAGAGCAAATAATCTCTGTGGAGGAGTGATTTTTGAGCATAACTTCAGGTTACATAGCATGAAGCCATGCACATAAATCACTCCTCCACAGAGATTATTTGTTCGAATTACTAGCACTACACATTCAATGAAATATTATACTCTATCGTAAAAAAATAAACTTTTCTAAGACGGTTAGTTTTCTGTCAAAAAGACTTTGGCGAAAAAGCTGTGTAGGATGTTTTGGCAACGAGCTTGTGATTGATTGGTTTCTTCGGAATGAACAGACTAATCAAATAGTAGATCGTCAACTCAGTACCATTCTCTGTATTTGGAATCTAACCTAAGATTAAAACTAAACAAAGAAAACATGACTCAATCTCTCAAATCAGGGAAGAATGTAGTTATATGAATGCTACTCAGTTTCTAGCGTCTTTACTGCTGACTTTGAACAAGTTTTTGTACACTGGGAAAAAAATCCTCACTGACCTTTCTATTTATGATAAAAGTTTGATATGAACCAAAATATGTATTAAAAGTTATACATTGGATACACGTTTGATAACAATACAAATAATTACAAGCTATGAATAACTTTTAATAACACATGGAAAAAATAAATTCCGAGAAGTGTACTGACAGTGGTCGAAATAAGAGTAAATAATCACTACAAAGGAGGGATTTTTGAGCATTGCTTCAGGCTTTGTAGTTTGAAGCTATGCTCAAATATCACCCCTCCACAGTGATTACTTGTTCTTGTTTTGATCACAAACTGGGTCACAGATCTTGCAATTTCACAAGGAAGAAAGCAACGAAATACTTAGATAATTAGTGGGAAAAAGCTTGTTCAAAGTGCGCAGTAACGATTCTAGAGCAACATTGTCAGCGTCTTTACTGTGGACTTTGAACAAGTTTTTGCCGATTGGGAGCAAGCGCGTTAACATGAAACCCTTTTTCGCAACAAATGAATGAATGAAATATGTTATAAAAGCCTATAACTAAACCCTAACGTTGGACATGTATGAATCACAAATATAGTATCTGTGAAGAAGAGTATGGGATCAACGACATTAATATTGCTTGGAAGTTCACGTCACACCCTTCTTTACTGATATCTCTGTTCGAAATAAGAACAAATATATATATCCTTCGCAGTGATTTTTGAGCATTGCTTCAGGCTAGAAAGCATAAAGCAACGCTCAAAAATTCCTCCTCCACAGTGATTATATGTTCTTACTTGGAACACTGGGTATTATATTGCAGTACTCAAAAGGGCCAAATAACCACTGACTGGATCTATGCTCAAAAATCACTTTTCCACAGTGATTATTCAAGCCTCTAAATTTATGTCGGAATTCCTCTGTGGAGGAGCATCTTTGAAGACTAATTTGCAGCTTGTCGGCTGCAAATTAGCCTCCAAAGATTCTCCTCCACAGGGGATCCTATCATGAATTGAAAAGCCTGTTGTTTGTTGACTTTTATTGGAGCACTGCTGGTATGAGCTCACCGTAGGTAGGATTGAAACTCGACTATTATTCACATTAGTATCAAGTGTAAATATACTCCTTTACAACTTAAAGGGATTATTCTGTCCTGATATTCTGATAAGTTCAATCACCACCTTACCAATTTGTCTAATCGGGATGAGTTCGATCAATTCCACGATTTCAAGTGAAAATGTATTGTTCTAGATTTCTATTTTGTCTACCATTTCTTTTTCTGTTCATCCAAGCTAGCACCTCCGGGTCCAAATGCGACAACTAGCAACAAACCGCCAATAACCGACATCGTTTGGAAGAAATCATACTTCAAGAAGTCACGCATTGCTTTCCAATGTGGTACCATCCAAAAAGCATTTTCATAAACATTAATCATCAATAGAAACAATACCATGACAAGAGCAGATAGCTTGGTTTTATATCCAACTGTAACCAGCATAATGAGAGCCGTACCAAAAAGATTGAAAAGAATATGAAAGAATGACATGTCAAATTTAAGTAAGGTTAAATACATTAACAATAACAAAACACGACCTGTAAGCTGCATGTACGTTTTTGGTTTGTTATGTGTGTCTAAGGTGGGAACGCCAGCAAAGACACTTCGGGCTTCTTGGCGAGATTCGGCTAACAGCAGGATCAGACCACCAGATAGAGCTAAACTTCTACAAAAAACAACAATGAAGTTTAAAAACCAAAGCTGTAAACTGCGCTAAAAAACACTCTTCCACAGGTGATGTTTGACCGTTATATTGAGGCTTGCGATAGACACAACTGTATACATTACCTTTCTTTCAAAGAGGTTGTTTTACTTTGAGTTTATCCAAAAAATGTTTAATGACTAATTTTATTACATCTAAAAGTTATTTTTCTAATTGTTTATGGGAGAGAGATTCTTCTCCAGCTAATAATAAGAACATGCGTTTCAAAGAACATTTAAAAAGCTCTAAACTTTCTGGTATATGAGCCATACTGAGCCACATTTCCCTTTGCTTAGCATAAACAAGAAAGATTAAAAATAAATTGAAATTGCATTTTATGTCACCATCAAAGCTATTGCATCTCTCCATTTTAATCTATTAATATTTTACACATCTCTTCTTTACTGAAAGGTCTATTGTTATGTCTGAATATAAAATCAGTCTTAAAAAATGTCCTGAAACAATCCAAAACAAAATTTTAATTCTTTGTGGCAATATATCTGAAGGGAATAAAGTGTTTAAATGTCTGACAAGGAAAAATAGTAGAAAATAAACTTTTTTTTTACATTTTAGGGTATTTTTAAAACTTTTTAGAAAATCTTATAAAATGCAGAAATTATTATTGCAATTTGGATCTGCATTTTTTTCTTCCACTTGTTATCTTCATGGATCTGATGTTATTTTTATGATGACAATTATCTTTTTAGTCAGTCTGAATTTAACAATAACTTATTAATTAGTTTTATATGTATTAATGTAAAAAGATTAAATATTATAGCTTTGTTGTGAATAAAAACTATCTGAATATGATTTTAATTTTAAATGTTTTAATTTTTAAAGTTTACCTCTTACCTCAATATTAAATTTAGATCCCAGAGAACAAAATATGTCGTAGTCTAAAAATAAAATAAAGTTTTATAAGTACTTGTTTCTCTTACCTTAGGAAAAACTTTACATCAGTAAATACTTGATATGCCAAAGTCTAAATAAATAAAGAACTTATGGATAACTGATACTGACACTACGTGCAAAAAACAAGCACACATACAAACAAGTACAAGCAGTACGACACTACGGTGGTAAAACATGAGCTATATCTAGCTAAAACCCAGATGAAAGTTTGTTGCATTTTAAAGTTAATCTAAATTAAAATAAATCCTCTTATTAGCGCCCCCAGTACTCATTAAATTATTCAACTCTCTTGAGTGGGCACTTATTTGAGGGAGTGTGCTAATTAACTTTTGAAGAAATTCGAGCAGGCAGTTATTAAGCACATTTTAATAATCAACACTCTTGACAACGATAGAAATAATATGGCAACAAAAATGTCAAAAGGCCATCCTAAAACCTTTTTGTTTCCGCTCCACTAAGCGATGAAAAATTATTTCACACGGTCGCCTTCAAAAAAAATAATTAATTTTCCATGCTTCTTGAATGTTGAGAAACCGAGACTGATAATCTAAGCTTTAGTTTGTGCTATATATCCACATACGTAATAAACTATTCAGAGAATACAACAAAGATTTTGTCACTATAGGAAAACAAGTGGATCCTAATTTCAATAAGCATACTTTTCCTAGCTGTTTTTTGTCAACAGCACTTGATACTTTTATTCTCTGCCATTTCTTATAGTCATATAGAAATGCATGAGGTTTTTAGGAACTCCAACACCAAAAATATTAGTCCAACGGTGGGCTTAAACTTCTGTTGACATTTTCTGATAACACATCAGGAAACAGAACTCTGATTGTCCGACTCATTGCAATTACAATGAGACATAGTCTGATAAAACCAAACTGACCCTCTATCCCTTTCTTTTCTTATTTTCCTTCCGAGTTTTTAAGAGAACGAGTTTAAGAGAACGAGTTTGGAGAAACTGCCCTGGGATTACCTGCGGAAACTGCTGTTAAAGTTCAGCGTAGTTTGACTGTTCAATGTTTTCGTTGCTACGTAATATTTGAAATCGATATTTGAAATTAAATAATCGCCGAAATATAAATTATCAAGAACCAATGAAAATGATTAAAAAGATGTAGATTTGTAATTATCCCGTCTGGTTTCCCCTGTTTGGGGAAAGAGCTATATATATCAAGACAAAATATTATTAATCAAGACAATAACGTACAATGAACCCCATTTACTATTGTAAATAGGACATCGTGTTCCAAAATACAGATCGAACATCGTCCGACCCAGCTGAACTTTTTTGAACATCTTGTCGGAGGCCTCTTAGAAAATTAAATTGTGCCTTGTACCGTTGATAATTTACAGACTGTAAGAATGAATGTGCAATACAATTGAAATGCCAAAGAAAACTTTTATGGTAAGCTTGTTTTTGCCATGACGTCGCACTGCTAGTGAAAGGTTTTCATGGACAGCTGAATTTTTTTTCTACAGCTGTTATTAAGGGGGAGTGTGTATAACTCTAAATGGCCAAGAGCCATTGAAAATCGATTGCCAATTGCCCCCAAAGACGTTCACAAACCAAGGACAGTATACAAGACCCTACCTGTTTTTCCAGACAAAACAAAGTCTTAGCTATGTCAATTTGACTTTGCCAATAGGGTCACTTCGACAATTATACTTACAGCATATACTTGATGACAAATGGATCAAGTATACATTTAAAAAGAAAACTCCATGTGCAGCCCTGATGTCTCTACTTTCATCACACTGCAACTAGCAGTTATTTTGTTTCGGATGCCGGTATATTCGCACGGTAAATACATGATTTTTTGCATCGTTAGTTTTACAGTTTTATCATTGTGAAAGTTGCCCTAAACTTCTTATCGCAGACCTTTCACTGAGAAAAACCTGGCAGAGTGACAAATCACTCTCCCCGAAGCAATGAATATGCAATGGGGCGAGTGATTTGAATTTTTATTCCCAATCTCTCCCTTTCTGGGAGAGTGATTTGCCACTCATGGGAGAGTGATTTGTCACTCTGCCCAAACTCTAATAAATGAATTTGTGAGAGTGTTTGCGTGAGGGAGAGTGATCACTCTCCCAATATCGAAAGCCCTGTTATCGGTAATTTTATATGGAATTTTATCAATTTTCAAAGTTGTCCCAAAACTGTAAGGCGATATTAAAAGGCGATATTGATGATTGACAAGAAAATATCTGTAATTTAAACTCATACGGCACTTAATAGGTATAATCAGCCATTTTGATCCTACTCGATGCCATGTTTAGCTGCTGTTTTGGGCAGAAATGATCTATTCAGAGCGATTTTTTTACATGTCGTTACAAATTAGCAATATCTCAAAAGTAATAATATTTTACATTATTTCTGGGTTCTAGATGGAGTTTCGGTTTCTTAGAGGCAGTTAATTGCCTTATTTAGCTTAAAAACCCGGCTTTATTACTACATGATCATTATAACACTTTCTTTCGATTATATTACTTATTTATAAGTAATCAATAAATATCTTTCTTGATTATAATACTACTATTTAGTGGTTTTATAAGACTTTGGTCTATACGTCATATTACAAGGTCCATCTAAGGTCTGACTCAATTGCCTCAATTTATAAACGCTTTAAAAAAAATTAGATCGATAATTCGGACACTCTCTGTGTCCGAATCTCATCCAAATAATATCATTGGAAAGATAATTTATTCACATTTCATATGCTTTTTATTTCATAAGAAAATATTATTTACTTTTTGAGATATTTATGAATTTGTAATGACATGTGAAAAAATCGCTCTGATGAAAATAGGTCATGTCCGGCTGTCCGGCCGCCCAAACAGCAGTGGAAAAGACAGAGATTAAAGAAAGAACTTCAGATCCGGTCACCCAAGTTAAACGGTATTTAAACAAGAAGCTATATTAATCTATGACAAACCTGGAGTAAGATTATACCAAATAATACACCAACTGCAATGTCAACTTTCAAACGAGCAAGAACCATAACACATCCTGCAAGTTGACCACATAAATTGATTACAACGAACATTGTCCCTAGAACCCATCCGCATCCCCATTGGTGATCTATATAATCTCTTTGTTCGGACCATTGAAGCCACATGCGAATACCATCTTCAAAAAAAGTCGCAACTAAGCAGAATCTTGCCAAATGTGGTAGTACATGTTTCGACTGTCGCAAGACTTGATCAGCCAAATCCTCAGCCTTCTGAATCCACTCATTCTGTGACATAGCTATCGCTCGTACAATTCTATTATATTTTAATAAAATTTACAGGCGAATTAACTAATAAAATCGTATTTTCGAACACTTTCTTTCGCAAAATTCTTCCGACTGGTGCTCTGTGTTCCGCCACGTCCTTTTGATCGCCACGGGTACACGAGGAAAGCAAATTGCTATTTAGCCGTTACCGACTGCAATGACAACAGCTATCATTTGGTGAGCAATATTGACTATATTAAATTTCGTTTACCGGTGAAAGAGTAAATATTCTATTTTGTTTCAGATTTACCCGTGTAAAATCAGAACCATGTTGTAACAATGGAGCGCCATTATCATTGAAAGTCATCAGAAATATGCATGGGACGTTCGTGTTCGGATATTACAATCGAGCGTGGTTAGTGGTTAGTCTAAGCATGATCTAAGTTACACACTGTCAGCTGTCACTGTCATTAAAGGTACTAAATCACCATTGAGCTAATAATAGACAAGCTTGAGGTCTAAATCCATTTGTTTGGCCAGTTGTTTCAAAAAATTACTGAAATGCAACGAATGCAAGAGGTTGGTGTCATCAGCAAAGTGATGTACCAAGGCAAGAACAGGCAACTTAAGGCCAGTCCCAATTATCTTATTGTTGCCGCTACTTCAAAAATGACATTTCTGCTATTAATACTTCTATTTCAAATTACTTATATACACTCATTTTTTTTTATAAGAATGCTCAAATTTCAGCTAGCCTCAAGATTCTTATCAAATCAGGGGTTTTGAGTCTTAAATAATCCTTGTTTTTTTCGAAATGAGCAAAATATGTTATGAATTCGAACTTTAAAGATTTGAGTGGCGGGATTTGCGTTGTTATGACCCTTTTTAAGCAATCAGAAAAACAAGAAAGAACTCTTAGCTACACTCTTTTCACTTGAGCCTGAGCATGATTCTTAGACAATTCTTATTTTCAGTCTAGTGATTCTTATAAAAAAAATGAGTATAGGCTTTACTAGGAGTAGTCAGGATACCCAACTCTACCGCTACGTAATCCGTTAAATATACGATTTTAACATTTGATTTGAAAATATAATGTAAATATCATATTAAAAATTAAAAGAAAACTAATGAAAACAAGGTAAGAGCTTAGTTCTACTTGGCTATACTAGGAGTGTCAATTCGTTAATAACAAAAAAAAAAAAAATGCTTTTGTACGATTTTATTACGAAAATGTTAAATTGTATCATTTTGATAACATCACAAATCGAATTTAATAGTGTTGCAATTGTTAACATTATACGCTATGAGCACATGTGCTATGAGGGAGGAAGTGCTAATCAATGTGTGTAGGCTACGATAAACTAGATAGTACATAAGTGTGTAGCTAAACTGAAAACTCAATATTGACATGTCATATTAAGAGTCCACGCGAGTACACTCGTCAGATGTTATGTTCACCTCCGTGTTCGTTTGCAGGACAAGTACTATATAAAATCTTCAGTCGGTCGATTCATAAAATAACACATAAGTTCTTTTTCCAGTAGTTTATTCGTATAAAAAATTGAATTAATAATTTATCATTGTTGATTGTTGAAAAAAACCTTTTTATATCTTCGTAATTAACGTAAACAGGGAACGGAACTCTCGAAAAGTTAAATAAAATATCCCACTTTCGCAACCTCGTTCCCAGGGCTTCTTCTCTCTTAACGTTTAACGCTATATCATAGCGTTAAACGTCAAGAGAGAAGAAGCCCTGGGAACGAGGTTACCACGTTCGATTATATAATTCACTGAAGTCCACAATTCTGACCTCACTAGATTGCTACTGTAATCAGAAAAGTCTAGACTGTTTCTTGCAGTCAGTATTTAGTAATCTTCTATGGGAGTTAAATAAAAACCAAAAGTTAACTTTTGGAGACTGAACCCTCAGCGTCCAAAATTAGAGCAAATAATTACTGTGGGACTGGAGGTTGCTCAAAACTCACTCCTCCACAGTGATTAAATAATTCACTGTGACGGTTGTTAAATCCGCACTCACACACAGTGATTATTTATTCTTATTTAGAGCACTGACCTGTTTATCCATTACAAAACAGTTAGCAAAGATTTGTCCAAAGTCCGCAGTAAAGACGCTAGAACAACGTCGAACGACAATGTTCTAGCATCTTTAATACGGGCTTTGAACAAGTCCTTGCCCGGTGGGAAGGATCATTTCATATGTGCATTGTTTTAACTGAAAATAATAGCCTGGACAAGTTATGGGCATATATTGGGGGAATAATTTAACATCTGATTTTTTCTTGTCCATGAGAGTGAAATCTAATTTTGTCTTGTCCCTTAGAGTGAACTACTAATATATTGAACACTTCATTTATTTTGCTGCGTTGTCAGTTTTTTGTCCATCACGTGGATAATATTCGGCTAATACTTTAGCAGGAATACGTTTTAACATTTCTTTCGGGAAAATACGTAGTAGTCTCCATCCTACATCCAGTGATTCGAAAATGGTACGATTTTCGTAATTACCTAAAAAAAAGAATACTCGGATTAAATGCAAACAAAGAAGCAGAAGAACTCCAGCTAAGTTTCTTGGAAAAGCTTTAACTTCAAAACAAGAATCGTGACACGTGACATGTTCAAAGTCAGCAGTAAAGACGCTAGAACAACGTTAAAGGCGTTGTTCTAGTGTCTTTACTTCAGACTTTGAACAATACATTTTCAAACATAACATTTTTAACGTAATATTAAAATCCAGATCTGGTGAGTTCTTTCTCATTAAAAGCCAGCAATCCGAGGAAGATTTAATGTCAGCACAAAAGTTCGGTTACAATTTCCAAATAAATATAGCTGCTTCGTAGCAAGTTTGTTAAACTCGCATTTGGAGATCCTGTAAGAAAACGTAAACATTGGGACACTGCCTAGATTTAATCTATAAATATGTTTGCTAAAACCTCACTGATGTATGAACAGAGTAATTATATACCTTGAGCTATAAAGTTCTTTTCGAATTTTTGTAAAAATTCCAAATACAACAAGTCGTCTGGTGTAAGAGCTTCTTCTCCGACAACAGCTTTCATAGCTTGTACATCTTTACCGATAGCATAATTTGCATACAATTGATTGGAGACATCAGCATGATCTTTACGCGTCATACCTTCACCAATTGCAGATTTCATAAGACGTGACAAAGATGGTAGCACGTTGATTGGTGGATAAATCTGAACACATGAAGAGCTACTGTTATATACCAAGAGATAAATAACTGCCAGTCATCACCGCGGAAGAGAGGATTTTCGGAAAATTCTCAGCCAAATTGGCTGAAAATATTCTGAAAGAAATCTCCCCCCCAGTGATGAATGGCAGTTATTTTAACCCCTGATATATCATAAAAAGTATGATCTGTATAGAAGAGCATAAATTAACACTCTCTTCGCCTATAAATATCGGCTGTTCAAAGTTAGTTATTAAACGTAACAATTAGGTAGTTAGTACTCATAGATTAACAAGGAGGTAATTACCTTTAAGGGAAGCTAATTTGCCCAGAATTCGCATTCTTCAGTTTCGCATTAATCAAGATTTTCAAGTGATTCATTCGCATTCTTAAATTCCGCATTATCAAGAACTTCCAGCGCTCTGCTTGATTTATTAATTTACGTTATGAAAAACGGTATATTTAATTTTTTAAAACGAATTTTAAGTACCAAAAAAAATCTGTTTTAATTACTGATTCGCATTCTTTAATTTCGAAAAATCATAAGATAATCGTTCATTCGCATTCTTTAATTCCGCATTCTTTAATTTTTTCTAGGTACGATTCGCATCCT
>JAULBZ010007903.1:0-11123 GCA_032360805.1 Neoturris breviconis | reverse complement strand
TCATTTGCAGCCAAAAGGCTGCAAATGAGTCTCCAAAGATGCTCCTCCACAGAGGAATGCCGACGTGAATTCAGAGGTCTGAACTTATGACAGATTGAGAACGTTTATTTAATGCTGCACCATATAATATTATAAAACGCAGAAAGGCACAAACAAGTCTTTCAAACTTTCGTTTTGAGAGAAGTTTTGCAGAAATCCTTAGTTTTTCTGTTGTACTTTCAATCAGCTGGCAAAAGAAAGTTTTGGAACCTTTCTATAATACATGTATATTCTATTTGGAAACGTAAAATAACATCTTTCCAATCTCAAAGGTATAAATCGACAAGAGATAGAAGAAACACTGCTTCCTGTCTGCTTGACACCATAAGGTGGCATGGGAAATGTTGTCGCCACCAATCCCCCTTTTAAGAACCAGGCCAATATAAGTAATATAAAACAATGTGTGTAGATCGAGAGTGCCAAGTGAAATGGTTGGTTAAAATGGCAAGCTACCTATACAAGCTAAATCATTCTTGCCAAGAATCAAATAATTCATTTTGGTGCAGTCACCTCTTTATATGTCAGCACATCCATTCCTTAAAAGAGAACAAAAATATCTTTGCGTACCTTAAATCCATTGTTATTCTTCTTTTAGGGTGAAAATGTTAGGTTCTTAAACATTTCCTTGTATCAAGGTAATCCAACTAGATCCAATGCATCTTTCACCATGGTATGTGATTCTGTTTTCTTCTGTCTCAACTCTCTTTAAATGAAAAATATGTACTGTCTGTTAGTTTTATTCATCGGGTATTCATCATCTCTCTGAGATCACAAGGCATTTTAATATTACCATTAGATAACCTTGTTTCCAGGGTTTCTTGCCATTTTTAAATAAGCGAAAAGGAACGAGTTTGAACCCTCAAACTGTCAATAAATATATGACATAGGTATTGCAAGCCTCAAAATTCCGGTCAGACATCACTTGTGGATAATTTATTTTTGGTTTAGTTTTCAGTTAAAAACTTAACTCAAATACACTCTCCCACAGGTGATGTTTATTCAAGCATGATATTTTCCAATTAGTTTGGATATTTACATCTGGGCCCTCAAGTACCTCAAAGGGTTAAGATATAACCTGTACTAGTTGATACTCTCGGATAATTAAATAAGGGAGGGGGAGGTTGTAAGCGGGAGAGGGTGTAGTTCTAATTATTCCGAATTTATTAAGCAGGGGGAGGGATGGTCTCCAAAATTAGTTTCAGCAAGCAGATATTTTAGCAGCTTTAGAGAAATCAATAAGTTTGAGAAATATTAATCCACGAAGAATAGTGCTAAGTTAACGAGCTTGCAATTGATTGGTTTCTTCGGCACTTAGAAACCAATCAATATTAGCAAGATCGTTAATTGAGCACTCTTCTCGGGAAAGAATTATGGAGATGGTCTCTAACAATATAGAGGAAGTTTTCAAAAGGTTCTTTTATCTAATACAAATAAATAAGTGTATTTAAATAATGTACCAATGATATCTAGTACACAAGGTTCTATATTTATATTCCATCTTGATAAGACATTCAGTGGTTGAAGTAACAGTAAATAGTCAATGTGAAGGAGAGCTTTTTGTGCATGACTTCAGGCTCTATAATGAATATTTGCTGTTATTTCAACCACTATACAAAGGCATTATGACTATATTAAGGAAGCCTAAATGGACTCCTAAATGAGTTTCACCTTAAACGAAATATGATTGGTTTCTTTGCAAACTTGTTTAAAGCGAATCTCATTTAGAGATCCATGTAAAAAGGCTGCCTAAGATCATAAGTACATTCGGGGCTATTTATTCAACATAATTATGTTACACGATACTCATTCTATAAAAAGATTGACTAAAAATAAAATCAGGAAGCAGAGTGCGTAAAATAAGAGCAAATAATCACCGATTTTGGAGCATAGCTCCAGACTTTATAACCTAAAACTATGCTAAAAAACCCTCCTCCACAGTGATAATTTGCTCTTATGTCCAGTGAATTACTCTTAAGTTTCAGGTTTTGTAGTGATTAGTTGGTCTTATTTCCTCCATGACAAATGAAGCCATTACATTGGTTGAAAGTGATGTCACCTGACAAAATATGTTATTGTTATTGTTTATATCACCTAGGAAATGAAAGCTTCAGAGAATCCATCTTTAGGGAAACTATCATCTGATCCTTCATTAGTGTGTACTGGTTATAAAAAGAACAGATTTTATGTATTCACTCAAAGAGAACCAGATCAGGATGATAGGTAACATATTGTTCATAGGTCAGAATATGCATGGATGCTACGTGTTGTGAGGAGTGTGATGGTGGGATGGCGACAATTATCCACTATGGGTGTAGGATTTTAAAGCATAACTTCACATTACGTGCAGCATTTTTAGGTGTTCTTTCCCGAATGGCCATTTTTTATATTTTCGTCGGTATTTATTTTTGTGAAGTTTGCTTTGAATATGTACATACATGGTCCAAATGGTAACACACAAAATGTCTACCATAGCTATTATATGGTTATGAAAATGTGCTAAACTCTTAATGCCACTGCACCTAGTGGGAAACAATTTTTTGTAAAGGTGTTGTCTTCATTGCAAACTTTAAACACATTTTTGTCCTTTTGGTATATTTGTAAAGAGATATCACAAGATTTAACACTCCCTAATGCTTTATATTAATAACATTTTCTACACAAAAACATTTTTTAAATAACTTTTTTTAACTTTTCATAGAATTCTGTTGAACAAACTTTGGTGAAATTTCTAAGATAATACCTAACATAGAAAACTTGAGGCGAAGGTTATTATTCTGGATTTACCTAGAGCTCCATGTTATTACTGATATGCAATTTTTCTTGGAACCGAAGTGAGAATAACTTAAAACATGAAACTCCCTCTATTAGGTTTTAAAGTTTGAAGGATTTGCTAATTTGCAAAGGTTATAAATATTATATATATATATATTTTTTCTTACAAAGCGAACGAGATGTATTCAATGAAAAACCTACAAGAGAAGAAATTGTAGCTGCCACACAGGTTAGTTCCTCCTACCCTGCCAGCATGTGACATCATATCAACATCGAGAAGACGTCTTTTCGACGTTGTGATATGACGTTGCGCGCCTACTGGGTATTTGTACTACAGTGCTATAGTGGCTCCTTTATGCCATCATTGAATTCTCAGTAGGCAGCAACCTGTTCAAAGTCCACAATAAAGACGTTAGAACAACGTTAAAAAAGTTGTTCTAGCGTCTTTACTGCAAAGTTTGAACAAGTTTTTGCCCACTGGGTACTTTCGAAATGCAATTTCATTCCAGTGGTCAAAATGAAAGTAAATAATCACTGTGGAGGAGGTATTTTTGAGCATTGCATTTGAACCTATGTTAAAAAATCACTTCTCCACAGTGATTATTTACTCTTATTCCAACAAATGAATTCTATCATTGATCTGTGATATGCAGAATATATGGAATTGAATTTGATAATGTGTAAGCCTCAAGAAGTCGGACGTCACCTGTGGAGGAGCGTTTTTTAAGCACAGAACTATACTCAAAAAACATTCCTCTACATGTGATGTCCGACCGTTATTTTGAGGCTTGCTGTGTAATGAAACCTCAATTTCTGAGATATATATGCCCATACAAAGCTTCCATTTTTGAATTCCTAGATTTTCCAAACTAAGTTTCAGAACTTTTCAGCCGAATAATTTCGATTTTCAAAATCGGAGACAATAATATCGAACAATTGCTTAAAACAGACACTTTTTTATAAAAACAAAACTATCACAGTCGTTGTAAAATTATTTTTTCAGTTTTTCTAAAAATATTTTCCCCCTGATTCCTGTTTTTCCTAGACCCTGATTTTTTGAATCCCCTATTTTTTAACTATCTTGTTGGTCCTGGAGAGCTCGGGAAATCTGGATTCAACTGTATCTATAATCATTTAAAAGTTGGTTCTCGAATTCAATAGGATTTTCAAACAAGTTTTCTAGTTTACAAAAACTTGTTCAAAGTGCGCTGTAATAGGTACCAGTGTTCGAAAGAAAAGCCAATAACCACTGTGGAGGAGTGATAATTGAGCATAGCTATAAAGTCTGAAGCTATGCTCGATAATACTCCTTCGAATACTTATTTTGAACACTGGATACAATAGAAGAAATCAAGCCCATATCTTTACCATAGTGCTCTGTCCTTAAGGTGGATTTCCACTAGGCAAATTGGTTCTCGCGAATTCTAAATAAAAACATAGCATTAGTTGAACGCGACCTGGTGACCTGGTGAAGTCACTTTCAACCAATATAATGTTTTCATTTAGAATTCGTGCAAAACGCCTATAGGTCACTTAAATTAAAACTCCACCCTTCAAACTACATGAAAACTAAGAAATAAGAAATAAGAGCAAATAATCACCATGGAGGAGTGATTTTTGAGCATAGCTTTAAGCTCCGAAACCTGAAGCTATGCTCAAAAATCCCTCCTTCACAGTGATTATTTTTCTTTATTTCGACCATTGTATTTACTTCACAGGAATCAAGCGCTAAAGTATTAGCTGAACATGTTATAATGCACACGACAGTCGGTGATATCCATTTCAAATTATTTCCAAAAGAGTAAGTTCTACTTAATACTTAAGACTCAAAATATTTGTCGGACATCACCTGTGGAGGGTGTTTTTGAATACAGTTTTCAAGGCGATATGTTCTGTAAAAATATTTTCGGTAACTTTCACCTATGCAATTTGAGTACCTATATTTACTAAGCACAGTTTTCAGCTTAAAAGCTGCTCAAAAATACCCTCCAATATTTGGCAATATATTCACTTTTATTTTTCTTTATTTTCTCGTAGATGTCCGCGTACTGTGGAGAATTTTGTTACGCATTGTCGTAAAGGATATTATAACGGACATATATTTCACCGTATCATCAAGCAATTCATGTTACAGACTGGTGATCCCTCAGGTATGTTCTTTCACAGGGTACAATTCCGTATATTCCCATATATTATGGCAATACATAGTCTATATGCAAGGATATACGGAACCGTGTGAGGAAAAACATGCTGAAAGTGCGCAGTGAAGGCGCTAGAACAACGTTGAAAACTTTGATCTAGCGTCTTTACCGAGGACGTTGAACAAGTTTTTGCCTACTGTATTCAATAAACTTTCACGCTGTGCTTCCATATCAGTGAACAAGCCTCAAAATAAACAGTTGAAACAGTTGAACATCACCTCTGGAGAAGTGTTTTTAAATACAACAGTTTTAAACTGAAAAGCTGAAAACCGTGCTCAAAAACACTCTTCCACAGCTGATGTCAGACCTTTATTTTGAGGCTGGAGTGGTTATAGCACAGTGTTGGTAGATTCCCATCAAGGTACCAAAGTTGACTCGGTCTTCCATCCGTAGTACCAGTATATTGGACAACTGGTCGAGATAAAAGTAAATAATCACTGTGGAGCTTTGTAGCCGCTCAAAAATCACTCACACACAGTGATTATGTGTTCTTATTTCGACCAATACAGGATAAGAATTCTGCGAAAGGACTCTCCCCCTTCTATAGTGGTATACTTTTTGTAAATCGCTCCTCTCAAGGCCGAGAGTGGTAAAGGCCGAGAGTGGAGTCACTACAAAGAGAAGTAGTACCTTTTTGTCCTCTCCAGATCTTAATCAATCTCCTGATTCAGCACTCAATCTATCTTGTTTACATTGAAACATGGCCGAAACCACTCTACAGAGGAACAGGTAGACGGCAGTGCTTCCAGGGTCGTGAGTCGACATTTCCACTCGAAGGTGGATTTGAACCGGGGACCTCCGGATCATAAGCACAACTGCTTAGCTACCGAGCCACTAATGCCTAGACTAATGAAAGAGGATTCTGTTGCAAGAGATTGAAATAACCAAGAAACGCCTTAATTGATTTACTAAAGTCTTCTTCATCTTATTTCTTCAAGCAAGTCATGCGATGATTTATTTTGTTGATTATGCGGATAAGACAAAGTCATTTCGATGGCTTATTGCCTCTTTCCTACATTTCCTGTCAAAATGAGATCGATTGTAAGATCTGACTGACAGTGCTCTTTTTCGTCACTTTTGTATTTTATAACAGGTGATGGAACTGGTGGCGAGTCAATATGGGGTGGCGAGTTTGAAGACGAGTTTCACCATACATTACGTCATGATCGCCCATATACTCTTAGCATGGCCAATGCTGGTCCCAATACAAACGGAAGTCAGTTCTTCATCACTGTTGTTCCAACGGTGAGTTTGTTTTACTTCCTAGCTACCTCTACAATCTGCAATGCTGGAAGTAAGATTGAATAAGTGGAGGAGAGATTTTTGAGCATAGCTTTAGTGGTAGCACTTGACTGGATTATATTTTTATAATCTTCAAATGACAAGCCTGAATATAACCGCCAAACAAGCACTCTACTAAAAAAACTCCTCCACAGGTGTGTGCTGTAAATGCAATGCAATTTTATACTATGGGTTTTTGATTTTAAAGTTATAAAACTCTTCAATTTTAGCCTTGGTTGGATAACAAACATACAGTATTTGGTCGCGTAATAAAAGGTATGGATATATGTCAATCACTCAGTCTAGTTCGAGTTAATCCTAAGAACGACAAACCCTATGACGACATCAAAATTACCAATTTGGTCGTCAAATAGATTTTCGTTATACTTGTGGTACTGTACCAAGAACAGTTCTCGTGATAATATGACAGCGGAAAAAATCACTTTGATACGATAGCAATACAGAATGGGCCAAACAAGAGAATTCAAAATAAGTGTCACGCATGCGTCGTTTTGGTGTTGGTGTGACGTTAACCTGTCGTCGTGTACCCTACCGGATACATTAAGGGACATATGGAGAAGAACATTAAGCCACCTATTTTCTTATTGTCTTATTGTAACGAAGAAACCAATCAATTATAAGCTAGTTGACATAACGCCCTTCATCGTAGATTTGCGCTCATAATCCAAGTGAGCAAAAACTTGTTCAAAGTCAGCAGTAAAGATGCTAGAACAACGTCGAAGATACGACTGCGTTACTTCGTTGCACTGCATTGACACAGAGGCCAAAATAAGAGTAAATAATCACTGTGGAGGAGGGATATTTGGCATAACTACAGGCTTTTTAACCTGAAGCTATGCTTCAAACTCAATCCTCCACAGTGCGATAATATATCAATCAGTGAACAGTTATCAGAGAATATAATTATCTTACAGTGGGAGATATTGCAACACTGATAAGCGACCAGCTCAAAATTTCGCTCAAAAACCAACTTCTTTGCTAGGGTTAAATCAACTAAAATTGACAAAATTCAACAGAAAAAAATTTGTACAGAAGTGTGTTAAGTCAATGAGCTTGCAATGGATTGGTTTCTTCGGTACGAAGGTACCAATACATTGCAAGAGCCTCTGGAGATGTTGCTATGTGGAATGAGCTTGTAATTGATTGGTTCCTTCGTTACAAAGGACCAATCAACCTTTAGGTGGGAAATTCCATGCGTAATCCCAAAGAAGACGTTCTATTGGTGGAAATTGACATCATACGACGTGTGATGTTAATTTCTACTAATTGAATGTCTCTTTTTGGCTTACAGGCTGGAATTTTTGCTGAAATCAACCACTAACTCGTCTAATTTAACGTTTTATAACAGCTGAATTTACAATCTCGTTCCCAGGGCTTCTTCTCTCTTGACGTCTAAATCTTAGACATCAAGAGAGAAAAAGCCCTGGGAACGAGGTTGCTGAAATTAGTTATCAACCATGCTTCAAAAAAGCAAAAAAACTTGGAAATGAGGTTGTGATTTTAATTTGAAAATTCAGTGCAAAAGACAACAGAAGACGTACTATTTGTTAGAATTGTAATCACACGGTGTGTAGTGTCGATTTCTACCAATGAAATGAATGTATTCTTTTGGTATTCGCACGGAATTTAGTACTCTCATTCTGAGTGTTCAAAACTTTCATTGATAGGTAGCAGTCGAGTAACATCCTATTTGATTTTACAAGAGTCTGGGGTTTAGGCTTTGTGTGATGGTGAGTTGTTAATAAACATGTTGTATCCAACCTCGTCTCTTCTTTCTTTTTTGACGACATATTTTAGACGGGAAAGAGACAAAATGCTGGGATCGAAGTTGTAATATAGTTAATATTGAGTTAGTTAAATCCTCCTAGGTTAAATACAGTAATGAATCAATTATCACCAACCTCGTTCCCAAAGTTTTTTCTTTTTTTTTTCGAAATATATACATGTTCGTATATTTTTACCATTTACTTTTCGTCAACCTCGTTCCCAGGGTTTCTTGCCTTTTTGAACACGGAAGAGTGTTCGAAAAGGCAAGAAGCCCTGGGAACGAGGTTGACTTTTCGTATGTTATAAATAATAACGATATCCAACAACGAATACTGTAACCATTTTCTGTCTACGCCATAAACCTCCATAAACTTCCGCTTCCATGTAATCACGAATGAAGAAAAAAGAACTTCCCACCAACTGGCCAGGTCGTGTATATCAGGTCAATTCGCTTTCATATAATCAGGCTCTTACTAACATTCAACAAAAATGAATCTGTGCAGAAGTGTGCTAGGTCAATGAGCTTGCAATGGATTGGTTTCTTCGGTACGAAGAAGATGATTGACTCAGTACTCTCCTTAGTAGATTTTATTTTTAAAAATCAATGTGCTTATATTTGGCCAAAAATCTGATTCTCAGTTGAGTCACTTTTTCTTTCCTAATATTTTAATCGGCATTCCCTTCTGACAAACGCTTCTCCCACTTAATCTGAATCTAAATCGACGGGATCGGATAACTTTAAAAAAAAATTGATTGTCTCTTAAAACTTTCATCCACAACAGATCATTGTGATTTTGAAACTTTTTCAACTTTTCAAAAAGTAAAAATTGAAGAGAAAAGTAAAGTTGTTGAAACTTAAAAAAAGAAGTATTCGTGGTAGTTTTGTAAGCAAGTGAAAAGTTTGTACTTTGTAGGAAAACAACTATCATAGTCTTAGTCCAGGTTACCACACGGTCTTTGGTGACAACCAGTTTGTCTCTCCAATTTGTATTATACTTATCTTCTCCACACATTTCCTAATCTTCAACCTTTAAAGGCAAATTCGTTCGCTCAAATCCGAAATGAAGCTTGGTTGAAAGCGACGTCACGCCTAGTGAAGATCCGCCTGAAAACAACCACTTCCAACCTCGTTCCCAGAGCTTCTTGCCTTTTCGAAACACGGAAGAAGCCCTGTGAACGAGGTTGAACCACTTGATGTTGTGCGACCAAAAATTGAGCAGTTTGCTCCATGCATTCGCATTTATCTCAAAGCAAAGATTTCACCACAAAAGTTTGAACCTTCGTGCTGGCTATGCACACTCTTAGACTAGAGATTAGTCTCTGGGTAAAAAGCATCTCCTCTCGGTGTAAACCTCCGCAGCAGAAACGCTAAAACAAACAACAACAAAAGGATTTATTTTGCTGAACTCAACACTTTACAAAATAACTATATAGCGCGCCCACCTCGTTACCAGGGCTTCTTCTCTCTTGACGTTAATGCTATGAGAAGAGGAGAGAAAGATTCTCTCCTTTTCTCATAGCGTTAAACGTCAAGAGAGAAGAAGCCCTGGGAACAAGGTTGTATAGCGCGCCGGATATAATTAGGTGTCCTGTGAAACAAAATTCTTTACTTTTTAAAAAAGAGACGCTGGCTAGTCTATACAACTATATAATTTTAAGCAAGATGGTTAGTAAGCTTTGCAACAGTCAATGATGGAGAGATACATACAATTTCCGAGTCCTGTTCACAAATATATGAAAACGAACGCCTCGTTTTCATGCATTTAATCGGACCATTAAATTTATTTAGTCTTACTCAGTGATATTCAATTCCGAGAGCACATGTTTAATAACTGATTGGCACTTGCTTAGATCTCATATCGCTGATCACTGTCACATAAGCGCTTTAATGAATTGACCTTTATGCAAAATGAACATCACTTGGTCATCAAGGCTTCCGAATAAAAAGACTTTATAAAAGAAATCTTTATTTTAAGAAAATCTGAAAACATCAGATCGATAATTTCTAAAATCTGCTAATATCGTTACATCTTGGGGTTCCATTTTAGGAAATATTTCTTAACAGAATTAAATTTGACTCGCTTAGCCGGTAAATACCTGCTCAAAGTCAGCAAAATAAGGACGTGGTTCTAACGTTATTCTGCTGACTTTGAACAGGTTTTTGCCGGCTGGGTGTGTTGTTCACACAAGAACGTTAATGTAGTCGTGAGTCTGTTATATGGTTAGCCTACAATCCCGGACATAAATTATGGCATATTTTGTGAATTTTAAAGAGTACACCACAAGTGAAACAATACCGCGGAAAACGACCACGAGAAGTCCCTGGAGAATTAGGATCTGATCTCTTTTTACAAACTCGACAAATTCTATTGATTCTTGCAGCCTAGTACCCAGGCTCTTCGAGCATATTCGAGTTTTCGTTCTGCCCATCTTGCTAAGAAAAATTTAAGGTCTTTCATCATAGTAAAAATTCCGAGATTTTGCACAAATCCCCCTTTGTGCCAAATATTAATGACCACTATTGTAGGTAGGCAGTTTGGAAAACCAGGCTATATGGCAAATGGCGGAATACGACAGTTACGGCGGAAATTCGGCTGCAAGACTGTTTTTTTCGCAGTGTTTCCTCTCTTCGTCGTGGTTTGTTCTGCTGTTATTATTTAACAAACAACTTCTCAAGCACATTAAAAAACTATAAAAACAAGTGTCACCACCGTTTAAGGATTTGTCTCCATCCAGCGAAATAAGAAAAACCTTATTTTCAGATTATTTTCAGACCCAAACAGGAGTAATATATCAAATTATGTCACTCTCATAATGTCTGGAATAAAAAGTAATTCTACTAGTTTATCCATCACACTTTTTACTTTATTCAAGCAGAATGTCAGTAGTAAATTTCAGCTAAAGGAAGTAAATATTAACCTTTTATAAAATGGCATCAAAACGTCCTTAACTACAAGTAAGCCTATACACGATCCGATTTACCGCAAAAACTCCGAATATAAGCCTAGGAGAGGGCTTTATAAGTTCGTAAGCTTCTTTTGG
>JAULBZ010007902.1:0-11124 GCA_032360805.1 Neoturris breviconis | reverse complement strand
GGTTCTGGCATGTTTACTGCATACTTTGAACAAGTTTTTGCCAATGAAAACTTGGAACTTAAAATGTTTTCTTTTTTTTGTTTCTTTAGTTTTTATATAGTTCAAGAAAAATGAGTTAAAAATTAAACAATATCCTCAAAGGAACACATATTCATTTGGAAAATATATTTAAACCAATAGTAAAAACTATAGTATCTCAACGCTTTTATTTTACTATGAAAATGGATGTATATATGACTGCATCAATGAATTGCATAACGTTGATGTCTGGTGTACTCAGGGAAATAAATAAATGCAAAAATTAACCAGAAAAGTTTTTAAGTATTTCAAGCCTGTACTCGAGGGTGCCATCCTACATGTGAGGTACCCACGGGTAAAAGAAACTGCACAAGTACCTGCAATACCAAGACTTTTTTATACTCACATTTTTGTAAATCATGCTTGCAAATTACTCGCATCCAACTAACATCTCACTACTTAAAATTTGTCTCAAAATTAAATAACTAAGAAAACAAAAATAAAAACTATTCCAGGAATCATTTGCATTAAATCTAATAGAATTCTTAAGAAAACTGACAGTATTGGTGACAGGGAGATTAAACAACCTTTTCTGCAGGAGTGCCTTGAGCATGAGTGAAGTCAACTGCAAATGTATTTTACACAGACAGGTGTTTTATGAAATAATTTATGCAAAACCAGATTATTTTGACAATGGACGATATCAGAAAATCAGAATGTACCAACCTCAGATTTGGTTACAGGAAATGGCATAGTAAATTTAAATTAGAACATTTTGAGGCACAAAATGAAGAAGCTTAACCAAAACTCCATTAGCCTTCTTGAGCTTGGCCACTGTATTATTGATCTGAGATTTCCAGCTTAAATCAGAATCTATTAGAGAACACTGTATATTAAATATAATCACTAGGTAGAAGCCTTTTACCATTGATAAAAAGTGTAAAATCTTAAGAGATTTCTGTACATGTTTAGAAACAATATATTTAGTCTTACTAGTATTGAGAGATTTTATTGACATTGAGCCAGTAGAAACAATAAATAATAAAGTGTTGTCAGAGTTCAAATAATGCGTTTTTTATACTTGTCGTTGTACAAGACTATTGTGTTATGATTACTCGTGAGAGTCACTCTGGTCGGAATAATAATATACACGAAAGTAAAAGAACAATTAAAATATTTAGTGATCCATTGAACTGTATTGGAGAACATGTAGAAATACTTTAAAAGTGGAAAAGACAGAAAAACGTTTAAGATGGAAGTAGCAATGACACTAAATTTGAAAACTGTTGAGGTAAAGTTAGGTCAGGTTATAGACAAAATGACAGCACAGGGAGAAAAACCAGTTAGACAAGACTGGTAAGCCTAGTCTCTGTAGCATTTGTGGCTCAATTTTTCATTGGGCATTATCCTGCCCAGAACCATATAAGGCAAGAGCTAAAATAGATGACAGTGCTGGAGAAGGTAAAATACAATTAATCGAAGAAGAATGACAACATTTTCAATGAAACACTAAGGATGGCAATTGTTGATTTGGGTTGCACCAAAACTGTTTGCGATGAAGAATGATTGATTTGCTACCTTATAACATTAAATGGTGACGAATTAAGCTCTATTGAAGAAAAACCAAGTGAAACAGTTTTTAAGTTTGGTAATGAATTTGGTTAAATCAAAAAAAAAGTTTAATTATCTACTGAAGTAGCTGAAAAAGTTGTCTTGTTATCAACTGATGATTTAAAAATATAATTACTGTATAATTAACTCCTTAGCAAGGAGTTAGCGAGCAAGCAATGCAAAAAGCTAGTACAAGAACTAATTTCTCAAACAACAACGCTAATATTTTAAGTGAAGTTGTTCTCATTATGTTCAGCTCTTCAGGTCATTATTGTATTGCTCTCGGTAAATTGAGCCAAGGACAACTAATTAAAATAAAGCAAGAAGTGGTCAATGTTTTGTGTTGAATTGCCAAGCCAAAGAAGTCGCATGACAAAAAGAAAGGTACGACACTAAACACTACATTGACAGTTTAGCCATCCGACAAGTAGCAAGTTAAAATCTTTGCTAAAAGACACAAATATAAATGATTCTGAAAAGAATAATTTACTTGATGAATTAAATTAAACATGTAGTATATATATATGTGCGTTAAATTAAACATGTAGTGTATATATATGTGCATTAAATGCAAAAAAGCTTCAACAAAACAGTTTCTATGGATTTAAAAGAATGGAGATTTTCATCGAGATCATGGTTTCTGGTAGTCCACTTCACTTGATACAGTGCATCATGTGTCATCAAAACGAAAAATTAGAAGTAATTTCAAGAGGGGGAAAGCAACTTTAAAATATAAGACTTGTGTTAACAGTAAAGATTTATTGAAGTGACATTGAGAAATAGAGATCTATGACTATTCAGATGTCAGGTAGTTACAGAATAAAACTGTTGATGGAAAAAGAAAAGCCAAGGCTCGACTTGTAGCTAGATGTTTGAAGAAAACAGTCAGAAGATTTTGAAAGATTCTCAAACGGGCTCAGAAGAGGATTTACATTATTTGGCCACAACACGCGCGATTTCACCGTGTACAGCTCATGGCACACTTTTTGCTCATGTGAATGCATCAAGTATGCGCTGTACACAGTGAAAATATGTCAAGAATGCGCTACAGAAACAGACAACATTCATCACACTCGTTCATTATTCAGCACATCCATACAGCTGACGGATCTCTGCCGAACAGACATCTTATAAGGCAGTCTAGTACATCCACATATACCCTGTGCATTCTTGCCACGCAAATCAAATATAAACATAAAATTTATACTGTGCCTATTCCCTAATATTTTTATAGTGTATTATTTTAAGAGTGAATTACGAAATGATAAACGAAACAAGTTCTAATGATTTCTTTTGTTTCTTTCCAAAGCTGAAAACTGTACTCAAAAAGACTCCTCCACAGGTCCGACCGGCTTGTAGTTAAATTTCGTATTTTCAGTTCTGATGATATATTGTTCTAACAATTTAATGGTGAACCTAATTTTGGTTAAGTTGTGTGAAAATTATGGCATAACTATGTTTACCTGCAACATTATATATTTTTTATCTTCAATATGAGATCAACTTATATTTTTATTTTTAGCTTGGAATCTTGTAGATTTCGTTATCGTAGTAACACAGATCAACTTAGAAATATCAGTTCTATTATATTTCTGCATTTTGGAACTAATGGAAGGATACGATGTTGAAGTTATATCCAATGACAATCCAGATATTTATTGCCCCATTTGTTTGAAATTGATGCGGAAACCAGTAGAATTTGATTGCTCACATGCATTATGTAACTCTTGTTATGACACTCACATTGAATCTGCTGAAATGGAGTAAGTATAAATTTATTTATTCACTCAATTTAAAATAATGTATGAAAAGTATGTTAATCACCCTATTTCATCTCCCTCTCCCTCCATAACCTTTTGAACGACTAATATATAGCCATGAAACTTGGCAGGCTAATAGTGTATCATGAAAGGAATAATTTGGAATCTTTTTTGGGAACTTCGCTTAAAATGTGTATGTTGTTAGAATTACAATTAAAATAATTCTAGAATATTATGCAACTTGACTAAGTGTTATGCTATAAGTGTTATTCAAACACAAGTTATTGCAAAATAATGAATCGTTGGAATAGGTGGTCTTAGGTTATGACTATATTTGTTGATCTGCTGACGTAATCAAGCGGAATTTTCACAGTTTGTGTCTTGTAGAGAGTTGGAAAAAGTCAATAAAAGTCAGAAACTTTCAACGCTATTGCTTCTTCGTTGAAATAGGGTTGAGCCGCCGGTTTTCATATAAACCTTAAACTTGAATAAGCCCCATACATGTCACAGTGTTTGAAATAGGAACAAATGATTACTGTGGAGGAGGGATTCTTAAACAATTGCTCTTATTTCAACCAATGTTTTCTTAAATAAGTCCTATTTGCTATTCGCTGTGTAGTGGAGGTAAACAACGACGTATATATCTTATTTGACATATTTATTTGCTTATTTGTTAATTGAGCATGGAAATATAAATCTAGAAGGCTTTCTAAGTTTGGGGGCTGTCACATACTGTTGATATGGTTGATGTTTATCAAATATGCTGGTACACGGTCTAAAAGTCTGTCTTTAAATGGTGAGATATCTCTACCCACGCATTTCTAATTGCTTTATAATTAGGAAACTAATCTAGATAAAACTTACTAAATAAATTTCTATTTAGTTTCCTTATTATTTTTTCAACCTTGTTTCACCTTTAACGCTTGTATATCCCCTTCCGTATTCAACGGTAACTGATTATGGAGTCATGGCAGAAGGAACACCAATTTAGCCCCCTATAACAGATTCACGAAAATTCTACCTTGTTCACAGGGTTTCTTTCAACTTTTGATGGGAGGACAGCACGAAAAATTCTTTCCTCCCTTCAAAAAAGCAAAAGAAGCCCTGCAGCTGGATCAGGAAATCGTCAGGAGTAAAAAGGCTTTATAATTTTACATAATTAATTGATACATTAAATGCAATACATTTTGAAATGTTTTTAAATAAATAATAAGTCTGCATTATATACCTTTTCGACTATTTTCGACTATTCTTTAGGACCAACTATAAACCATTGTAGGGGTTGCTATCACTTTGTGGACGTTTTTCTTAATAGACCATGTTCCCGAAGTGCTAGCATTTAAAAATTCGGTACCAGCTTTCGGGAAATATTCTAGAAGGGGAAGAATATTCCATTTTCTTCACTCGGTTCTGTGTTTTGGGCAAAAATGGTCCAAATTGCATTTTTGTGCCAATGGACCTTCCTGAAATTTGGACATGGCATTCTATGCAATATTCTGAGACCGTTGGCCAAAATTTTTCCATTCTGATTTAGGTTTTAGAGAGCCATTGTGTAGCTCTTTAACATAGTTTTCAGGCTTTTAACAAAAACATTGTAAAATTCCGAAATTATTGCCCAAATATCCAACAAAATTCCGATTTTCAAAATTCCTGAAAAATTGGGGGAAATGGATTAGTAAGTTTCAGAGATCTTTCTCTTGAGATTTTATGTAACTTGACAAAGTTTCTTGTTATAAGTATTATTGAAACACCAGTTATTGCAAAATAATGATATCGTCGATATATGGGATTTCCCTGTGTAGAAATAGGTGATCTCAGGTTATCTTATAGATAGTTGCAAAATGCCGGAAATTTCAGTACTATTGCTGTGGTTCAGTCATTATAAATAAAAAAGTGACAGGGGGCAGAATTTGCCTCCCCACCCACCCCCGGTTGAAATAGGGTTAACCAAATGTAGAATATATATTTATCGGGTTTTTAACTAGACGATGTATGTATTATATGACATTATATCATTGTAGTTTCTTTTCAAATAAATGGACGCTTGGGGTGCATTTTGCTAGATATGATTAATTACTATGTTTAGTTCAGTACCAGGTCTTATCGTCGGGCCTTCTATTATCACAAGCTTTCCAGCTGTTGTTGGTCGGGAAACTTTAGCCAACTTAATCACACCAATTTGTTTTTAGAAGTGGAAGTCTAAGTTAGGGAGCATTTTAAAAATAAGTTCTTAGCTTGTGGTTTTCTTGGCTATTGTCACAATGAGTCATCAAACATGCTCCAAAATTGATTTTCAAGCAAGTTTGAGGGTCTGAGGGACTGTAACTCTGAAAAAAGAAATGACTCCTTCTTTTTGTAATTAAGCAAGTCTAGTTTCAATTGAACCAATTTTATTTGTGAAACAATAAGCTTCAAGAAATTTACATCTAAAAGTGCAAATTTATTCCATGTGTCACTTTTATTAATTTTTAGGACAAATTAGTCCTGGAAATATCCTGGACTATTTTTTAACATATTGACCTGGACCTGGAAATATTTCGGCCGGTCTACATAATTTTTATTTGTATACTGAACAGCTTTCGTTTAGATTTTAGAATGAAGCAATTTTTAATATTTTATTTTACATGTTTTGTTATACAGAAAGGTTTTAACATTTGAAAATGTTAGTTATTTGTCATTTGGTGTTACATTAAGTCAATTTGGGTCAATTATATGATGCCTTTCACGGCATATACAACAAAGCAATATACAACAATTTTGTTAAATTGTGTATTGTCATTATAATTTTTGAATTGGGAGTAATCAATAATATAAAAGTCAACATACAATTTATTCCTGTATTAAAAAACTCTTTCTCTATTGAATTGTATTTTTTTATTATATTTCTAATTTGAATTGGGAATAATTAATGTTTTAAGATTTATAATCAATTTATACTCATGATAGTATGTTTTATGGCCCTAATAAAGTGAATACACATTAATATTTATTTCAAAATTAAAGAAGGAATCTTCTCAAAATCAAAATGGAGACTTCAATATAAAAAATGTCTGCCAAAAAAGGTTCATGGTCAAAGTCTCATAGAAAATTAAAATGTCAAAAAGTCTCCACTTCTCCCCATATCATTTGGGTATGATATTAAGTGAATGTTATTAAAACCACATAGAATTTAAATTCTCAAAAATGTTTTAAGTTTCCACTTTTGAAAATTGTAAAATTCTCAAAACATTTCGAAGTCTTCACTTCTCCCTTATCATTTTAGCATGTTATTTGGGTGATTGGCCAGCGGTTTTGTAATATTGCCTAGAATGCCATAACCCAATTTCAGGTCGTTACAACACCTTTTCGGTGGTCCATTGGACTGAAAACAAAATTTGAAACCGAGTGGACACAATCGAAAATATTTTGGTGAGTCCTTCTAGAACATTGCCACCTACGCTGGTACCAAATGCTAACATAAGCAAGTCGCTGTTGCCGCCACCGTGAAGTAATTACCAAACGTTGCTTCTTTTACCCTGAAAAAGTGGTAAAAAGAACATGTACAGGGTAAAAACAAACAAAAACATAAATTAATTCAAACTCCCAGGAGTTTTTCAGAATTTTTGCTACATTGATTTTCGAGGCTATTTTAATGAGATAAAAATCATAAATTTCTAATGAAGTTTTTTTAATAAAATGATAAATCGTTTTAATGAATATGTAATCTTCTATTTCATTCTTTATTTCTTTTTAATTTTAATAACAGATGATGACAATATTTTATTACTTTTATTGCCAATAGATACCATGTTTTTATTCATATGTTAAACTGTTATTATCATGCTTATAATACTTATCTTTAATGGTCCCACAAAACATAACAGCACAATAATATATTTAATGTAAAACTAAATCATATTATTTAGTGTATATATTATAATGCTATGATGTATAATGTTTGTATCTAATTCATATCCAGCACAATAATATATTTTATTAGCTTTAATTAAATTTTATTATTTAGTATATATAATGTGCGTATCCAATCCAGTTTATATCCACTGTGGAGGAGTGACTTGCTTCAGGCTATGATATGAAATTTCACTGCTCTCCTACACAGTGATTTAATGTAATTCTGTCTTGATAAAAGTGTTTGAATTGTTTACTTCACCTGAAACTTTCACTTTCACTTGGTTTGGTGGGTTACTTTCGATACTGTACCTTTGATTGAATATAACTTCATGCTTTACAGCCAGAAGATATGCTCCATAATCACCACATTGGTTATTCTTAGTCCACCAAATAAAGTTTGGATGGGCTATTGCTATCACTTTGCGGTGTGGCTGTGGCGGATGGCCGCTATTCTTAATAGATCGTGTTCTGCTAGCATTTCGAAATTTGGTACCCGCATCCGCTGTGATATTCTAAAAGGGCTCGCCACTCATTTTCGGTAAATTTAAATTAATTACATGGTTTCTATTACGTTTTTAGTACTTCTACATAATAGATGGGGGCGCTTATTAATTTGTTTTCGGATTTAGGTTGGTGCTTATTAAAGGAGGGCGCTTATTAATTTATTTTTGGATTTAGGTGGGCGCTTATTAGAGGGGGGTGCTTAATAAAAGCTGGGCGCTTATTACAGGAAATACGGTACATATATATTATATATACATATACATAGAATAGTGTGTATGATCAAAGCATATCCTATGCTATACATAATAGTCTGAGTAGCCTATACAGTGTAGCATATACCAAGTTTTTAAAAGCACAACTAATACTATAATATAGGTGTATTCTCTATTTTAATTTTGCATTATGATGTATAATGTGTGCTTTTTGAGCATTGCTTCAGCTATGATATGAAATTTTACTACTCTTCTCCACATGGATTTGATATAATTTTACTTTGATAAAGGTGTTCCAATTATTTATATGACCTGAACCTTTATCAACATAATAAGGACATGAAATCCTAATGCCATGTAAAATGTACCTTTGATTTGTATTCTTATCATTGTATTTTTAATCTGAATTACAATTTAGTGACATTGAAGCATTATGTCCTACATGTCGGAAAGAAATTAACACTGAGAAGGTATTTGGAATTCTTGATGACTTTTTATTACTCCTTTGTTGCATTTTTTTTGTATTTTTATTTTTGTGGTGTAGCAATCTTCAATTTTCCCAGATTTTTAACTTTGCAGTACAGCATCCTGAAATTAGAATTTTGCTTCTATCAGGCAGTTATTCAAAACTTTTACTTGGACCACTGCATCTTGATGACCATCGCCTGGAATTAACGAAATTACAGCAAATAATCACTGTAGAGGAGGGACTTTTGAGCATAAATTCACGCTGTTTAGATTCACAACCATTCCGCTAATACAGTGATTATTTGCTCATATTTCAACTACTGGTCAGTTATTACCCTATTCTCGAACAATGACAGATAGGACATAATCTTCTTTGACAATGGCTAATTTCTGATGGACAATGTATGATGACATTATTTCAGGTCCTGTCTAATTGAGAATGCTTTAATAGGTTTATTTCATGTATAGAGTGCAAATTTACAACTAAGGCCATGTTAAATCGAACTTCTGTTATGTGTAAACTCTGAAAAACCTTTACCATCGGACTATCATTTTCGGTGCTAATAAAAAAGATTCAACAAAGGTTTGAATTCCCCCATGGAACTAGCATTTTTGGCGTTAATCAAAACATCAACAGAGGTTCAGGCCCACCATTGGACTAACATTTTTGGCGCTAACCAAAATATCAATGGAGGTTCCATTTCCTCCTCCCCTCTCTCTCCCTTCCTCTTTGCCATGGAACTAACATTTTTGGTGGTAATCAGTAAATTTCAACAAAGGTTTTGTTTCCCCCATACATATAATAATAACTGTCATGCATGCTTCTCGGCTTGACCAGGCAGGTCAAGGAAGTATATTTTTCTTTTCCTCCGATGGAATATTAAGGACGCTGAGAGGTGCAAATTCAGTGCAGTATTATAACTCAATTAAAGGTGGCATTATCGAACAATGTCTACAAGTACACCAGTGTAAGGTTTATATGCGGCTGGAGTCAAGATCGTTTTTACTAGCTAGCTAACTACTGGCTATTTCTTTCATTTTCAACGATAATTCCTAATTTTGCAAGCTCTTCTTTAGAGTATTCTGGTCCACAAGAGTAGCCACACGACTTCCCATCAAAATTGTCGGTAACTGAATAAGAGTTATCTTCCATTTCAGAAGAAGAATTCTGATGATCTAGAACTTTATGTGTGGCTTCCAACAAACATTTTTTTTTTTAATATTATCATGTGATTCTTTTGCATATGCAACCATGGTAACTAACATTGCATATGGCAACGACTGTGAGTGATTTTGATGACAAATACAAAGGCAAATATCTAGGTTTTGTTTTGAACGTTTGATTAAATTTAATGATATTTTATGAATTTTTAGACATCTCAGACAGAAATTCAGAAGAAAAAATTCCAGACCTTAGTTCTCCTTTAAGAAAAGAAATAAATTGGCATCATGTGCAAAAAAGTAAATAAAAAAGAGCTGGGGTGCCAACATTTAGAACATGTGCATTCTTACATATAGCAGAAAATCAATTTAACGTGGCCTAAAACGCACTCTCTGACACCAACAAGTCTGTGTTTAAAATAATAAGCAAATAATCATTGTGGATGAGTAATTTTTGATGCTTAAAAAAAAATCACTCTTCTACAGTCATCATTTTTATTTCAGACACTACTGCAAGATCACTTTATGATTAGCAGCTTGTCAATATTGTATTTTATTACAGGTTTTTGAAATAAAGATGGTTCATCGAATGATTTTAGCAGTAATTGTGAAGTGCTCTAATGTCAATATTGGATGTGAGTGGCAGGGAGAACTTAGTGGCTTAAAGGTATTGTTGCATTATAATGTATTAATTCGAATAACCACACGGTGTGTTTATGTGAAAGATTTAATAATGTCAATATTGGATGTGAGTGGCAGGGAGAACTTAGTGGCTTAAAGGTATTGTTGCATTATAATGTATTAATGCGAATAACCACACAGTGTGTTTATGTGAAAGAGTTAATAATTGTATTATGACTGAGACATTTTTTAATATCACTACATAAACTCAATGATCTCTGTGGACATACTCTTACATGTCTAATTGTTGGGCGGATCGTAATAAGAGGGATAATCATTTTGGAAATATTTTTAAATAATCTGGGTAGGGAGTATAATAAGGTGTCTAAAAGTATTTGTCTTGCACAGTTATACATAAAAATAAAATCTAAACATGGTATAAATTTAACTTTCTATTAGAAAAAAATATTTTTAAATTAAAATTTACCTTAAAACATCCCAAAAAACCTTTTGCCATCCAAACTTTTCACTGTAAAAATAAAAATATGATAAGCTGACACATTAAGAAATTATTTTGCTTATACATGTATCAAAATTTGCAACACCTAAGTTTATACAGGTGATGTGCTTATTAGAGAGAGAGTGCACTCATTTAAAAGATTTAGAATTGATGAATGCATTTATTTGAGAGAGTACACTAGTTCAAAAGATTTAGGATTTATGGATGCACTTATTTGAGAGAGTACACTAATTGAAATATGTATATACAGCAAAACATAAACAGTATGTTTTCTCAGAAAATGTTTAAGTTTTTAGTTACTCCAAAGTCTGCCCGTGATGTGTGTGTAGTGGTACTCGACTTGATTGTACTATGGACC
>JAULBZ010007901.1:0-11124 GCA_032360805.1 Neoturris breviconis | reverse complement strand
GCAAGAGCAGCGGCAGCTGCTCTTCCGTGGTTCAAAAAGGCAAGAAGCCCTGGGAACGAGGTTGAGGAAACCTTTATATAAACATTTGTTCTGCACCAACAAGTTAAACAAGGAAAGTTAAGGACTTTATTTTCGAGTGCTAAAATGGTTAACTTTGCATTAAAAACTTTTTTGTGAGTTAGGTAGATGATCAAAAAATATTAAAAACAGAAACGCCGAATTGAAAAAATTATGTCGTCACACGGACGACCAAAAATATGACGTCATAAATTTTTAAAATTTTAATTCTTCATTGTATGTTTGAATTGAATGCACCATTGGAAAGAGCTTGAAAAGCTGCTGTTAAGTAGTAAGTAAAAGTAATCGGAAGTTTATTGT
Organism: Neoturris breviconis; assembly: GCA_032360805.1. Lineage (NCBI taxonomy): Eukaryota > Metazoa > Cnidaria > Hydrozoa > Anthoathecata > Pandeidae > Neoturris > Neoturris breviconis. The sequence continues at coordinate 10,746 of JAULBZ010007901.1, read as the reverse complement.
CCTTTGGGAATCCACATCAGTTAGTGGTTCTTCCTCCTCTCCGACCTCTCCGACTGTCAATCTACCTACACATAAAAGTTATTTCTACAAAGTTAAAATCCTTAACTATATTAGTAGTATTAGAAACTGTTACAGAGCTGTCAATAGTATACATGCTTTATGTTTGTTTTTCTTTCTGGTTTATCTTTGCTATTGCTTACAATCTCCTCATTTTCTGTCCTTTCATTCTAAATCCTAGAGTATATATTTTGAACAAAACCTAGCTGAGTAAGCACATGCAATAATTCAATAATTCACAATTTGATTGTTTCGTATTGTTCTGAAAGAGAATGTTGATGTTATTATGTATAACATTAAGCGTGAAAATCAAAATTTCGACCAAAATGAGATTTAGAGTTAACCTCCATATGTAGTTAAGGATGTTTTAAAGCCATTTTTAATGGGTGACGATTTCCTATGGTTGGGATGATATAGTACTTACTGGACAAGCGATTTTGTTCTAACACAGTAAATAGTATGATGCATAAGCTATTAGACCTATTTTTTCTCTAAATATTGTGACGCCATTTGATATATTTCTCCTGTCTAGGTCCTAAAATAAGGTTTTTTCCTATTTCGCTTAAATGGCGATGAAACTTGTTTTTATCATGTTTTAACGTGTTTTATCCAAATCAATAGTCGGATCAATGCAAATATGTCGAGAAATATGCAAAATCAGCAAATTTATGCATTTTTTGATGACGTTACAACTCATTATTTGTGAATAAGGTCTGTCAATGTATCAACCACGTTCCCAGGACTACTTTTCTCTTGACGTTTAACGCTATGACTGGCGTCGATCCTCCCTTCAAAAAGCGGAAAGAAGCCCTAGGGACGAGGTTGTAGGAACATCATATACAGTATGTCTCCTCGGATATTGCTAGCTACATACAGTATGAGCTACCATATTCAGAACCGTCTTATCTACGCAGTTTCTTATTTTTCTAATTTTGTAGTCTCTGGATAGTCTAGAAAATAGTGATCCTATGAAAATTGTTAGTTTCGGAAATATAGAATTATCAGTCAGGAAATATATTAGTTGGAAAAATTTTCACTTAGGCAGTTTTCCATTCGGAGGTTCTTACTGCTCGGGCGGGAAAATACCGCGCAGAATTTATTTCGAGCATGCGTATTTATGAAAAAATCTCGATTTATTCACAAATACGCATGCTCAAAACAAATTCCGCGCTGTATTTTTCCGACGGAGCAGTAAATATCTCCGAATGGAAAACGGCCTTTAGGGAAGATTTTACTCGAGGAAATATTCTCACTCAAAAAAATATTACAATAGGCAAAGGAGATGTCACCCTTGGACGAGTTTTCACATTGAGTCGCCATCAAGGACTGACAGATTGAACTATTTAGTGCAGAGGTTGTATGTGCAATGACTGGAAGCATTTCAATCAGTGGATTTTTATTTATAGCTGATATGTAGCTCCATCCGCTTGTAACCATTGCGGATTTTCGAGCGAAGTATAAGCGATGGTTGGAGTGATATTTACCAGATGTAAGAATAAACTAAAGAAAGAAATAGCTCCTACATCAAGGATATTTAAAAGTGAATGATGATGGTTTTGGATAATATAGGTATTTTGGACCAGTATCTAATAGTTTAACCAACATATTTTAAGTTGATCCAGTGTACCAGCACGTAGCAACCATCTTCGCACTGTTGTCTAAATGGCACAAAGAATCAATAAGTGGTGCGCGATTTCCTATGCGTATGTAGCCATAGTAGTCGGGTCACCCTGAGTGGTGCGAAGTTATCTCAAAGTATAGGAACGAGGTTGCGATAGACCTATTCACAATTACATGAAAACGAGAGTGCACAAAAGAGGAAGTTATTGCATTGCTTCACGTTCTACTTTGAACAGCCAACGCCTCGTTTTCATGTATTTGTTATTGGGTCTATTATCCGCAAAAGAGAAAGGAAGAGTATGATTTATAATTATAACTGTAACACACGAATTGCAAATGAAAATAATATGATGGCATAAATACTAGAGAAAGTATATAAGAACAGCTTATCTAAAGTCAATGCTGCAATTTCCCATTCTCTTTGTAAATTTCTTTCTTCTTCGTTATCTTCAATATTGGAAATTATTTGACTTAAAACTTTAGACATTTTTTCTTTTGATTTTCCAACAAATTCTTTTTCTGCGTACAATTTCTCTGCGATGTTGAGAATCTTCTTTTCTGGTGTTGACCATAACTTTCCAGGATGATTTTCAGGTAACCTTGAATTGAAAACACGTGATCGTTTAACATCTTTCCGTACCCTGTTTGCTGCTAATTTTCTGTACCTTTGTGGAAAATCTATACCCATATACGGTGTTAGTCTCTCTAAAATATAGTATCTCATCCAAGGGGATATTCTACCTTTTCCGTGATGTATACTGACTGTATAGCATAAACATATCGTCAATATGAACATAGCAGAGAGTGTTGTGCCAAGAAAATATGTTAGGAGAGGGATAACTTCTGAACTATCTGGTATAAGATTGATTGCGGATGTTAAAAACAAAGCCATTGCTAAGAGTAAGCCAACAACGAAGCCTGAACGTTCACCTTAAAAAGAAAATAGACCTTTTCATAAAATAATGAAATGGCGATGGTTGATCAAAGTAGACTGCACAAAAAGGAAGTTTTTACATTGCAACAAGTTCTACTTTGAGCAACCAACATCTCGTTTTCATTATTTTGTGAAAAGGTCTATAGAAGGATATGCCATAATACAGCGGGAAAAAACTACCGAATAGTCCCATATATGGACTGTGTATTGCCATTTATGGTAATGCGCAGTCCATAAATGGAAATATACGGGACCGTATTCGGTAGTTTATCACGCAAAGTTAAAATAAGGCGGTCAAACCGTAAAAGACCCACAAATAGACCTATTCACAAATACATGAAAACGAGGTGTTGGAAGGTAAAAGTAGAACTTGTTGCAATGTAATAACTTTCTTTTTGTGTAAGGCACTGCACAAAAAGGAAGTTATTGCATTGTAAAAAGTTCTATTTTGAGCATCCAAGGCCTCGTTTCCATGTATTTGTGAATAAGTCTAGTGTTAGTTTCAGGGCTATGGTTTCAGGTAGGATTGCATAGGTTTATCATCTTCACACCTACGAATAAGAAACGCATCCCCAGATGAAGCAACCTACAACCCACTGGGCACGTCGCAACGTCGTTTTGACATTGTACCGACATCATGTGCCGGCAGGGAACAAAGTATTCATGAAAACTATACTTAAAAATAAATCTTGCATAGGTGATATTCAGGTTTATGTTCAGGTTCATAGCCTATTCCACAAACTCGACATCTGGTGGAAAACGCCTGCGAAGTAGACAGCACTCTTTTTTGCTGCGGGGAGAGTCTGTGGAGCAGGCTAAAGGTTTAGGACTCATACCTGTATCTCATATCTCTGGTTAACAATTTTTTTTTCTTAACATTGTCTAGCAAACAAGCATTGCCTGATGTCACGAGAAGGATGCAAACTATTTGGGCTCACAATGGTGACCCAATTTTTATATCAACATTGTTTAGCGAATAGGCATTACCTGATGTCACGGGAAGAATAAAAACAGCAGCAGTCAAGAAAGAAAGCATGACATTCGGTAACATCAAGTTCACAAGTATAAATAAAGGCTTTCTTTTAATAATCAAATGGTATATGACGTCATAATATGGTTCTTTATTCCGGTTATACTTGGTTAATCTTTGCACACACTTCATTGATATGAATACCCATTCCGCGTTCTCTAAACGAGTGAAAAATAATACAGTAGAACCTCGGTTTTCCGAAACAGCGCTTTAATTCCCCGATTATCCGAACAAATTACAAATCCCTTTAGATCTGATCTATGAAACTCTTATAGCCTCTCCGATTGACCGAATCCTAGATTTTCCGAACACATTTGTTGAACACAGTCCGATTGTTAAAAATGACCCCTGGTTTTCCGAATTTACCTCTTTAAAAAATAAGAAGAAGCGAAAAATACATGAATTATTCACAAATGTCATATTTAGTACAGAAAAGTATTTGTCAGTTCTTTTATTCAAAACTACCTATCTTTAGAGTCCAAAATCCCAAGTACATTAAAACGGGTTTCCAATAGGCAAATTCGTTTGCACGAATTCTAAATGAAGCCTGGGGTCCAGGGGGCGCTGTAGTGTAATTTTAGTAGATCAAACTCCTGAAAATAGCTATTCTTTACTGTTAAATATTACATTTTTCCACCTCAAAAGATCAAAGATTAATTATTTTATTTCAACTCATTAGTTTGGGCTATTATACGAACATTTTGTAGTCCCTTCAGTGTTCGGATAATCGTAGTTCTACCACTCTCCTCCGCAGAACCTTACGTGCGCCCGCAAATAATAGCGCGCGCCCGAAAAAACAACCATCGGAGGTGAAGCGCTCAAAAAATAAAAAAAGCAAAATTTGACAAAGATGGAGTGCCTTCTTAAGCTGTCCTCGTTCCCTCCTTTTAGCCTTTTCGCCTTTCTGCGCGTTTTCCTCTGCGTAGAAGAGTGTAGTTCTACTGTAACTTAGCTTTTTCCGTATCAAGAATCGCAACAAGTTACTAGTTACTAGTTATCAGTGTTTGATTGTGGTGTGCTTACAAGTATAGTCGATTATCTATGGGTTTCTTATGCCGAAATGTATAACCACTTTACACCTCTGTCGAGCTGCTAAAGAAGTAAACACGTGATCGTAAAACCAACCTTATCATAAATCAAGGATAGACTCAGTGGGCAAACACCTGTTCAAAGTCCGCAGTAAAGAAGCTAGAACGTTTTCAACGTTGTTCTAGGGTCTTTACTGCAGACTTTGAACAAGTTTTTGATCACTGGGGAAGATTGTGTTGGGTAGCTTTAAGGTTGATTTCCACTAGGCCGTATGACGTCGATTTCTACCAATGGAATGTCTTCTTTTGGCATTCGCACGGAGCTTTCCGGCTAATGGAAATCAATCTAAACTCACACCTGAGTACATTTTCATATCGGCTGTAGCATCTTCTGGTATTAATTCCAACCTGGTGCCATCATATGTAGAACTACCAAATCTTAGATCACATTCTTGTGTATCAAAAGGATAATTTTTCACATTTATTGCACAGCCAATTCGAAATATGATTGGTGCTTTCCACGAGTGAGATCCATTATAATTGACGTTAATAGAATTCTTAACGGTGTCTAATAAACCGTTGTACGATTTGTCGTCTTCGATACTAAAAGGTGACGTAAACAAAGGTAATGAAATTGATGGCGCTTTGAATAGTACAAGCTATGTACAAAAATCACTCTTCAACAGTGATTAATATACAACCTTACTCCGACCACTGGGCATACTTACTTCGGGATTTGTACAAGCTATATACAAGAAGCACTCATCCACGGTGATTAATATACCTTTATTCCGAGCACCAGGCATACTTACTTAGCGTATATATACAAATCTGGTGTCCATAACATATGAGGTTCGATATTAATTGACTTAATATTCTCATAGTGAGTATGATTCCAACTGATGACGTCATTTTCCCATTTCTAAAGAGTGAATACGAAATCATCAAGGCTAAAGGTGGTAACTTTACAGCTTGTTTCAAGACGTTTCAGGTTGTTTTATCGGAACCGTGAGTTGAAAGTGATGTTATAGATGGCGAAGCCAAAGGACGCAGAAACGTTCGTTATTGACAAATTGGACATGACTGACTTGCATTTTATTTGTGCACAATCCAGGAGACGGCAAAGTGAGTTTTTTTACTCTTTCTCTTTCTCTACCGTAAGCTTACTTAAGGCAACCAACAATAAAAGCTTGATACGAGACTTGATCGTGTAAGTCTTCAACTGTCGCAACTCAAAGTATCGATATTTATTCGTAAGTGGAAAAGAAGTCCTGGTAACTAGGTGTACAAATACCTGTCGTAACCATGCATTAATGACAATAGCTTCGTTAATCTCTTCAACATCAACTATTTGTCTCAACGTTAAGCCAATCGTTACGTTGATCTTTTTGTTAACAAACGGGAAAGACAAAAATTTGCTACCATTTGGGAATAAATCATTATGTAATCGTGACTGAGATGTTATGATATCAAGCCCTGTCGAAAGGAAATTTAAGATATAATGAAAAATATAAGGATGCCCAGTGGGAAAAAACTTGTTCAGTCCGGAGTAAATACGTTAAAACAACGTTGAAGACGTTGTCATACCATCTTTACTGCGGACTTTGAGCAATTTTTTGTCCACTGGGTATAAATAATAAGTCCACTAAGTCAGCAACCTCGTTCCCAGGGCTTCTTGCCTTAAGCCCTGGGAACGAGGTTGCTAAGTCAGACCTTAATCTAGGAGAAAAGAGGACCATGTTTCCTGACTGTAAAATGTGCCCTTTTTCTCTGTCACAGACCCCTGTCCTTGTGTTCTAGAATATTCCCTGCAAGTCCAACTAATTTCTAACGCAGGAAAGAAATAGACCCTAAATATGATATGCGCATATTTTATTCGTATTAATATTCGCGCATGGCAATCTATGAAAACACTTATTTGGAGTGGCAAATACGAGGCAAGGGTTTTCTTATTTTTGAAACTCGATTTTCGCGCGTATTAATTTTCACGCACATCGTTTTGTGCGTAATTTATGTACTAAATTTCGCGCAATAAGTAAACCTTTTGCGCGAATGCGCAAAAATTAGTACGAACAAGGTAAATTTAAAATGCAATAGTGACACCTTCTCTCTGAATTATTACGTATTGAAAGGGCTCCCATATTACTTAAAGGCAAGGATCCATTGGAATGACGTTGCTTAAAGTGTAGAAAGTTTTCCCAAATTTCCCCAAATATCTCTACATAGTTAGTGCATTATCGAATGCAAATTATGCGGTCATGTGACTTATATCTGCACTTTATAACGGAGGATAGAGCGACCAAAATAGCCAAATCACATTCCAGATAAATTAACGAAACTAAAAGTTCGCGAAAATAAGTCTTAGTAATATCAACGAAAACTTGCAATCGGTTGGTTTCATCGGAATCACTTGCTGCAGGAACCCCAGTGGGCAAAAACGTGTTTAAAGTCCGCAGTAAAGACCCTAGAATGTCTTCCAACGTTGTTCTAGCATCTTTATTGTTGACTTTTAACAGTTTTTGCCCACTTGGACGATGATTCAATATAGTGTTTTAGATGTAGCGGCTTACCATTTACTTCAAAACAAAATAAGAGAATGGAAAATATTATCACCATCTTCTTCTATCCACAGCACAGTAAGGGACCGTCTCAAATATAAAATCTACAGGGGAGAGTACTGAGTCAATGATCTTGCAATGGATTGGTGTCTTCGTCCCGAAGAAACCAATCCATTGCAAGCTTATTTTTGTTGAATTTTGTCAATTTTAGTTTATTTTTAACCCTAACAATAATGTTGGTCTTGGAGCGAAATTTTGAGATGGATTATATATGATATAAACAGATCAGGTTAATACTAATAGCTAATACTTTTCCATATGTTCACAATATAGCCATATTATTTCTTCATCAAACTTGTCTTTTTCATGCAAATATTCGTATGATTGAGAAAACAGGTGGAATTTATGATAAAAAACAGCAACATCGTCCCAGGAATTTTAAATCTCATTAAAATGGCTTCGTACCTTTACGAAATACGCTAAGCCGCTCTCCGTAATTTGAAGACAAAAAGCCCTGGAAACGAGGTTGATGAATTTCTTTCAACCCAACAGAACATTATAAATATCTTAATCAGTTATAGCTACGACTGCGGAATGGTAACCAGTAACATTTAATTCTTTTCTTCAGTTATTTCCATTTCAATACTAGTTCAAAGTTCGCAGTGACGCAACTTCGTTCCCAGCATCTTTACTGCTGACTTTGAACTTGCCCCACTGGATCAAAGTGTTTCTTCGCGTCGAATAAAGCAACCCATCGCAAGCTCGTTGAACTAGCCATCCTACTGTATAGTGTCATTTTTGTTTAATTTAGTCAAATTTAGTTTCTTTAAATCAACCTCGTTCCCAGGGATTCTTGCCTTTTTGAAACATAGAAGAGTATTTCGAAAAGGCAAGAAGCCCTGCGAACGAGGCTGTCTTTAAATCTATCCAAAAAGTTGCTTTTGATAGAAAACAATCAGGGGTTAAAATAACTGCCGGTCATCACCGTGGAAGAGAGATTTTTCAGCATATAGTTTAAACCCCTGAAAGATGGTTTTCAACCTAAGGATAATTGAGAATTGATAATAATTGATTATATTTACCTTTTATACAAAATATACACGTTCCAAAATTTCACACAGTCAATCGCTCTCACGCTTCTCATGCACGTTCTCCGCTCATCAAATTTTGTACGTGCATACTTACGAAAGATAATTATTGCGCAACAAAAAATATTCGCTACGCACAAATTAGTTCGCGGTAGAACGCCGCGTTCGCGTTCGTTAAAAATTGCGTAAAATGTTTTTCAACCAATCAGATCAATTAACAATCTTCCTTTGTCACTGTTCATACGCAGCGTTCGCATGTACATGCGTACAAAATTTGATGAGTGGAGGTCGGCCTTTAATGTACGCTAGTGTTTTATACATACAAGCTAGTAAGTAAATATAAGTATTTGTTTATAAAGTTAGACAGAAAGTTATAAAATATTTCCCCCTTTCAAACTGCCATATCCATTTTAATCTTCGGATGAGGATTATAACCATCGAGTTGAAAATCGTCAACTGTAAAATCGTCTATGTCAGCAACTTTTCGTTTAAATGATAATGTAGGAAATGCACGCGGTGTTCGAGTTATCTATAGAAATAAAATTTAGGAAACTTTTACAGGAAATTTACAGAGAAGGGTACAGAGTCAACAATCTTGCAATGGCTTAGTTTCTTGGTATCGAACAAACCAATCACATTGCAAGCTCCTTGACGTAACACTCGTCTGTGCAGTATCCAATTTTTAAAACGATATTTTGAAATGGTCCCTTAAGGCGGATTTCCACTAGGCGAATTCTAAGTGAAGCCATTACATCTGTTGAAAGCGACGTCACCTGACAGGTAATGGCTTCTTTTAGACTTCGTGCGAACGAATTGGCCTAGTGGAAATCCGCCTTTATTTGCCATCATCTGTTAAACACTCAAATACACGTTACACGTTTTTTATATACAGTGGACTCTCTCTATAATTCGACTTCTCCTAATTCGAACACGTTGTCTAACGTTATTTTGATTACTTTGAAAAAGATTAGCTGGCTTGTCGTGTCCGTTATGCTTAGCGACAATTTAAGCAACACTAGTACTAAAAAACCCAACCTCGTTCCTGGGAAAGAGGTTGTAAAAAAACACCATTTTTTATGCAGCATTACTACAAACGCCTGATCTTGGTTGCTCATAAAAAAACCCGTGTATATCTTACGATATAAAAATTGTGGAATTTATTTTCGCGATTGACTCGTTCAACTTGTGATCAGTTCTTCCAAATAGAGAAACCAGTCAATGAAAAGACTCTCCTCCACAGATAATACTCTTCACACTCTAGTCCAGTGCTGTTTCATTTGTTTCTTACCTGTGTTTTCAATGCTTCAACATGATTACTGTAAACATGAGCATCGCCAAGACAATGAACAAAATCACCAGGCTAAAAAAACATAATAAAAATAGATACTACTATGCTACAGATAAAATGAACAATGTCACCAAACACTATCAATGAGGAAATGAGGAAATACCATAATCAATAACAAGTTCGTCAACATACCACCTTCCTTCACAGATACTACAGTATTCGAAATAAGAGCAAATAGTCACTTTGGAGGAGTGACCACCTTCCTTCACAGATTCTACAGTATTCGAAATAAGAGCAAATAGTCACTTTGGAGGAGTGATTTTTGAGCATAGCTTCAGGCTATAAAGTCTCCTCTCTCTCTAAACTCCTCTTTTTTGAATAGCTCGTTTTTGAAGAATATGATTTGCCTTATTTCGCAGTGCATTTAAAATAATTGTTATGGCTCACCCACTTTCAAAACCATTTCACCGGGCGGGTTATAATCAGGTTTATGGTGAAACAACAAGTTATTAGGGGACCAACTCCAAAATTTGTTGCCAGGGGAAGGGTGCTGAATCAATGATCTTGCAATTGATTGGTTTTCTCATCCCGAAACCAATCAATTGCAAGCTCATTGACTTAACACTCTTCATTATAGATTAATTTTTCTCAAATTTATTGATTTTGACTACTTTAAAGCTGCTAAAATATCTGGTTTCTGAAACGAATTTTGGAGATGGCTCCTAACGAGTTAATAAAAGAGGGGTTACAAAAAAAAACTATAGCACCTGGGAGGGACTTAGACAAATTTTAACAAAAACTTACTTGTAAGTCACAAACATGTGCAACCATGCATGTCAACAACGCATAGCTTGCAATATTGAAAGGCACACCAAGACCCTAAACATATGAATAAATACTCTTCACAGATGTTGTTTAAGATAGTTGTAAATGATTATTCTGACCTATAAACGATGTTAGGATGTTTGAGTTGTTGGAATGCAATTTAGATCTGAATATAATAAACACGCAAAAAATACATGGTGTTGATCTACATTATTAAAGGAGCACTCTCCCGCTATGGTCTGTGTTTGTTTACATTCGATTTTTGAAAAGCAAAACCGATAAAAAAGCCACGCATTTTATCTAACATGGTCACAATAT